>JADLZL010001171.1:0-148897 GCA_015844335.1 Chrysopogon serrulatus
TGTTTCTTATCAAAAGGACACAGGTACCGCTTGTGAAAGATGGATAGGTACTTCGACAATATGGATGAACTAAAGTCTACTGCTCTATCGGGTAACAGTAAAAGTCACAGAGTTTTCGAGATAGTTAAAAATATCAAGTTTGCTTTTGGGAAGACGACAAAAGATGGAAAAGTAAGAAAGGATGTTAAGCCAACTCTGGGGGGCTACATTCAAGATGGCAATTTTCTTCAAGTATTTGCCATACTGGAAAGAGCTTGACGTACGACACGCAATCGATGGTATGCACGTTCAGAAGAATTTGTTTGAAAGCATAATTGGCACCTTGCTGGATATGAAGGGAAAGACAAAGGAAGGACTCAAGTCATGTCTAGACATGGTAAATTTAGACATAAAACATGAACTTCATCCGGTTCTTCTAGACAATGGAAAGTACCACCTTCCGACAGCAAGCTACAACCTGAACCCAGATGAGAAATATGCGATGTGTGTGTGGTTGAAGAAATTGAGAGTTCCATCCAGATTCTGCTCCAACCTAAGATCCATTGTTTCGATGAAAGACCTTACACTTACCAACTACAACGCACATGATTGCCATGTAATGCTGACAACTTTCCTCCCTATTGCGATCAGGGCTATAAATCTAGTGTTCTTAAAGATGGCAATCACACGGTTGTGCTTCTTTTTTAACAAGATATCATAGAAGGTAATCGATCGCGATGAGTTGGAGTCTCTTCAGAAATTCACAGTGGAGACAGTGTCACAGCTTGAGATGTGTTTGCCGCCATCGTTCTTCGATATAATGGCACATCTTGTGGTGCATTTGGTGCCACAAATAGAGGCATTAGGTCCCATGTATTTGCATGAGATGTGGACATACGAGCATTTTATGTCAATACTAAATGGCTATGTATCCCACAAATTCGCCCCGAGGCGGCCATGATAGAGGGGTACACTCACCGAAGAGACCATTGAGTCCGGTAGTCATTTCTGCAACAATTGTATAAAAGACCAGATTGCAATAGGTTTGCCTCCATCTCGACATGAGGGTAGGCTACGTGGAAGTGGTAGGATGGGACGGAAATCATTTATCCCGATAGACTACAATATTGTCCTCGAGGCACATCATAGCATCATACATCAGATCTCGATAATGGAGCCTTTGATCGAGCAACACATGCAAGAGCTACACGATCATAACCATGGGCAAACTGAGGTTGGGTAATGAAGGAACACAAGCGTCGATTCACCACATGGCTAATAGATCAAAACATTTCAGATAGGAAAACAATTGAGCAACAAACTATCAAGTAGTTGGCAGCTGGACCATCGTGCCAGGTCACAACATGGCACACCTATGACATTAGTGGTTTCACATTTTGTACCATTTCCAGAGACAAAAAGAGCATGGCACAAAATAGCGGTGTTCGGTATGAGGTCATAGATGATACAGATAAAATCTATACATACTTTGGCTTCATTGACGACATATGGAAACTACACTACGATTTATTTCAGACCCTCATGTTTCGATGCCAATGGGTTAAGGACAAACATGTCACAGTGGATGACCATGGGCTCGAGTTATTGATCTAAGTAAAGTAGGTTACAAAGATGACCCATGGATTCTTGCTAACCATATGTCAAAAAGCGGGGTTTTCTATGCCGAAGGTTTTCTATGCCGAACAGATCGTTCCTAAGAATGAGAGAAAAAGTACCGATAAGCTCAAGCATGTAGTCCTCCTTGGCAAGCAACAAGCTTTAGAAGGCGATGGTGCAATTGACACGGATGATTTTAACCGGTTCGGTGAGATGTCTCTCTTTATAGACCACCCTTTGAAGATAAGGAATGTTGAGCTTAAGCATCCCATAAAATTCTAAACTCGGGTGCACCACGATGGAGAAGAAAGAACAAAAGATGGTGGCTAGATTCTATTTAAGCAAAACTTCATTTGTCATGTAATAATTTTTTAGTTATAATTTATACCATATACTACTACTCTTATATATTTTTCTATATAGACTTTATGTATAAAGCTCTATACTAGTTTGAAAATATTTAAAAGAATTATAGACTTTACGTATAAATCTCTATACAATTTAGAAAAATATTTAAAAAGAAATATAGGCTTTATGTATAAAGCTCTATACTAGTTTGAAAAATACTTAAAAGAATTATAGACTTTACGTATAAAGCTCTATATATAATTTAGAAAAATATTTAAAAGAAATATAGACTTCATGTATAAAGCTCTATACTAGTTTAAAAAATATTTAAAGAATTATAGACTTTATGTATAAAGCTCTATACAATTTAGAAAAATATTTAAAAGAAATATAGGCTTTATGTATAAAGCTCTATACTAGTTTGAAAAATATTTAAAAGAATTATAGACTTTTATGTATAAAGCTCTATACAATTTACAAAATATTTAAAAGAAATATAGACTTTATGTAGAAAAATATTTCTCTTGGCGGTTGGTAATGGCAACCGCCCAGCCCATCCCGCCCTAGCAGCAGCGCAAATCAACGAGCCCACGCGCCGTCGAGATGCAAGTCCGCTACTCCACCCATGGCGCCATTGCCGTGGGAGCTCCCATGCCGCCCGTCGAGATGAGGCTCGGCGTGCATGGCAGCTCCCATGAAAACCGAAGCCACAGGCTGGCTCACATTTTTCTTCGCCCGTGGCATGGGCCCCCTGCTCGGCCGGGCGGCAAAGGCATGTGACCCTCATCGGCTTTGCGCCGGCAGCCCATGCGAGGGGCCTCCTAGGGCTGGCAGCCTTCGGCTGCTTATTTTACTTTTCTTTCTGTTTTTTACTTTTCTTCCTTTTTGTTTGTTGCTAAATATTAGTTTAGTGTAATGTAGTTAGGGGTTAGTTAGTTAATAATAAGTTAGTTTTTTAATTAATAAGTTATGGTTAGTTTGTTAATTAATAAGTTAGGGTTAGTTAGTTAATAGGTTAGCTAATTTTTGTTTCCTTTCTTAATTAGGGTTAATTAGGGTTAGAATTAGTTAGTTAATAGTGTAATGTAGTTAGGGTTAGTTAGTTAATTAATAAGTTAGTTTTTCTTAATTAATAAGTTAGGGTTGGTTAGTTAATAGGTTAGCTATTTTTTTTTTCTTTTTAATAGGTTAGTTAATTAGGGTTAATTAGGGTTAGAATTAGTTAGTTAATAGTGTAATGTAGTTAGGGTTAGTTAGTTAATTAATAAGTTAGTTTTTTCTTAATTAATAACTTAGGGTTAGTTAGTTAATAGGTTAGCTAATTTTTGTTTCCTTTCTTAATTAGGGTTAATTAGGGTTAGAATTTAGTTCTTTTTTGCTTTCTTTTTTTATCCTTAATAATTTAGTAACTAATTTAGTTAGGGTCATAATTTAGTAAATTTAGTTTCCTTTAATTAGGGTTATGATTTAGTCAATTTTTTCCTTTCTTATTTTCCTTAATAAGTCTGTCAATTTTTTCCTTTATTCATTATGGTTATAAGTATTAGGGTTTCATATTAATTTTTAGGTCACCTTCTTGTCAGCTGCCATCCAAAGCTCCGTCTCGCCGATGTCTCGTCGTCCCTCCACGCTGCATAAGTAACTATTTGTTGATATTATGCTTTCATATTCTTTGATCTTATTTTAAATGATAGCATATTAGGGTTTCATATTACGATTTCAGATTAGGGTTTTATATTAGGGTTTTATATTCTTTGATATTAGGGTTTCTTATTCTTTGGTCTTTTGTTAAATAATAGCATAAGTAATTAGGGTTTGCTTGCATTCAGTGTTGATGAGTTCTCCAAGCAATAGCAACCAGGTAGATTCTGATGGATATCATAGTCCAAGCGATCCGCATCCTAGCCCAAATAGGACTCGTCGTCCTGAGCGAAATGACCCCGACTATGATTCGACACAGGATGAGGTAAAGCTAGTACACATCTTATAGAAGTCATTCATAATGGCTATATGTACTTAGTCATGGATGATTTCATGTATTACGTATTGTAATGGACACAGGAGGTATTGTCTCAAATGCTCGGTTTAGCTGCGGAAGAAGAAGACATGCCAAGTGACTACGCACCGCTAGAAACGACCGAGACAACCACCGAGAAGAAAAGGAAAAGGAAACAGAGTGATCGAAAATGAGGACAAAAAGGAACGAACAAGTGGCAGGAAAGAACATATAGGGTCACCGACATAAGCTCGAATGGAGAGCCTCTAGCACCTGAAGAGGTGCCACCCAAGTTTCAGAACGCAATTGGATTCTTAGTTAGGGATGAATTTGATATCACAATCCGTAAGTGGAGTGATGTGCCAGATAATAAGAAGACAATTGTATGGAACTAGGTTGAAAGAGAGGTTTGTTTTGCCACAGGGATCGGATGACCTCGTGCGGCAAGTATGCCTTTAGGGCAACTCACAACCTCGTTCGAAACTTTAGGTCAGAATTGAATACCAAATATGCCAAGCAAGGGTTGGACCCGACGAAAAAGTTCTATAAGATTACACCTGGCCAGTGGGAGGTTTTCAAAGAGCAGAGGTCCGATCCTGACTTCATTAAAAAGAGTGAAGCTAATTCTAAACTAGCAAAGAGGAACAAGTATCACCACCACCTTGGCTCAGGTGGGTACAAGCGTAAGATTCCGAAATGGCGGGCAGAGGAGGCCGAAAGGAAAAAGAAAGGAGAACAGGTGCTATCTGATCTACTTGATGAAAGGAGCACGAATTGGCTTCTTGCAAGAAAAGCAACACAGGAAAAGACTGGTGCTAGAGTCCCCCCACAATCGAAGAGCCAGCTAGGAACATTTTTGCAATGGCACACAAGGAGAAAGAAGGAACATTCAAACCAAAAAGGGAGAGGGACATCCTTAGTGTTGGTCTAGGTAACCCTGAGCATCCTGGTCGCGTACGAGACGTCTCGTCAAAGATGGGATGGAAAGAAGGATTCAGAAAAGGGTGGGAAGAAATGTATAAGAAACGCGATCGATACAAGGAAGCAATGAGAGATGTCATTGAGGAAGAGGCTAAGAAACAAGTAAAAGTCATCATGTCCAATATGCTATCAAATCCTGATCCTGAGTTCATTCAGCAATTAGCGAGTGTGATGTCTGTTCAGCAGATGAGTGCACAGCCTCCATAGATGCCACCAGTGGCAACGCAACCCGGTCAATAGATGGTGGTCTACACACAATCTACAATCCTTCCAAGCAGTGCTGCGTCTACGGCAACCAAGGAGCACTACCCAGTCGATGACATTGTTGGACCGACTCCTTGTAAACTACTCATCAGATATAGAATGAAGAATGTTTGAACAAGGGAAGCAGCCAAAAGCTTTGCGATCCCTGGACGTGAGTACCATGGTAAAGACATTCTAGAAGAGTACTGTAGGATTGAAGTATCGATGGTCCTCCAAGGATACGAAGATGACTTGCTAGAAGTCCCTGGTCCTGAGGGTATTGAGACACTCGGACAGGCTATTAATAATTTTATCCTTTGGCCTCGACGAGATGTTCAGTTGACTAAGCCACCACAATCCTTTGAAACTGCCGAGGTTCTTCCTAACCTACAATCTTCTGAAGGCCTCCCACCAACTTAGGAATCTTCACCTGCCAATACTCCTCCTAACCCACAATCTGAAGGCCTCCCACTAACTCAGGAATCGTCACCTGCTGATCCTCATCCTAACTCACCATCACCACATGCCCAGCCCCTTCCTACCCACCACCATCATCACCTATCCGAGAAACTCCACCACCATCATCGCTACTCCATTACCCTGCTTCCCCGCCAAACAAAAGAACCTGAACAAACTCCGCCATCACCACCGCCGCCGCCAAAGAAGAGACAAAAGAAGAAATTCTCGATACCCAAATTGGTTTCGAGCCAAAGAGAAAAGTGCCGGCACGGCCAAATTTTTTGAAGGCATTGCAATGGCCCGTAAGTCACGTATTGTTGACTTGGCTGAGAATGAGAAGTCAGCAAAAAAAGACTCAGAGTCAGTGAAAGAGCATCCTCTAAAGACCATAGAGATAAAAAAAAAGCCAACGTGAGATGATTACCAGAATATCCCTGATGAATATGTGCCGGACAGGCCTCTATGAGTTGGGAGAAACTAAAAGCGATCCTAGCAGGTATCAAAAGGATGCATGATTGGTATATGAGAGCATCTACTGCTGGCCTCTCGACGATCAAAGTTTGTATACCACCAAATGCTTTTGTTTTCGGCCAAGAAAAAGGCTATGGTCATCTTCGAGGAGTTGTGGCTGATGATGAACCTCAAGAGACTAGACGTACAACTCAAAGCAAGTGTTTGCATTGTAAGTGTGACTAACATAAGTACACGTGTTACTATTAGTGAGTTGTACCAAGTCAACTGACATAGTTTTCTAACTCTAACATGCAAGTGTGCCTTGCGAGAATGCAATATGATGGGGAGGAGATGCGTTACGGTCCAGATCCTACTTATGCTGATTTCTCTACTCAATCTTATGCACCATTCTTAACACTCTTGGAGCGGTAAGACGATATATGAATGTTTTGTTTTATCCATGAGAGTTAGAGAATAACTTGATGATTCTCTTCGAGATCATAGGGCATATAGATTTTATAAGCTCTCAGGCGGACCGTACGACCTTTCTAAAAAAGAAGAACCATTGCAAATACTTCATAACTGGCCAGTACGTAAATTTATAAATGCATATCATACATGTACAATACATAGGATGATTCAACAACTAAATAACCACTTGCCCGTTATATAGTGCCACAAGCAACCACTGGGATCGGTCCACCATGGATTCTACATGTGTGAATTTATGAGAGATAACGGACGATACATCAGAAACCCTGATAAGGTATAAGTAACCGTCATGTATAATATTCTGTCATTAATGTTGCAAATATATTATTTTTTTTGACGCAAAAAAACCGTGGGGGAGTTCCCCACGGTATATCAAAAAACTTTTATTAAAACCCAAACAAAGATTACAGGGGGAGAGCTTACTTACAAAGGACTTACAAAGAAGAAGAGGAAGGAGGCGGAGGACTAGCAACAACAACTAACCAAAACTAAAGGGAGGGAGATGAAACAGGGGCAAAGGCTACAAACAAGGTAGCAGACCATAGCTTGAAGAACATTACAAATCATCTAACCACAGATTAACAATCAATCTATCCTGATCCTGAAGTCTATGAGCTTGGAGAAGAGCTTCATCTTTGAAATTTTGGAGCCATCTGCTGAAAGTTGCTTGGACACCATCAAAAATCAATCTGTTTCTTATTTTCCAAATCTCCCAGGCAGCCACCAGAAAAAGCTCCATGAAGAAAGGAAGACCAGAGGAATGTCTGGTGACGATAATCCTCCTCTGCATGTTGTCATCATCAACCCAATTGATGCCAAGCTTAGACCAGCATCTTCTAGCAAAGGAGCAGCTAAAGAAGAGATGCTCAATGGTTTCTTCTTCTCTTCTATTGCATAATACACATAGAGAGTTTGGTTGTTATTATCAAGTGAAAATATATGATGTTTAATTATAAACAAACTTTCTTTCCAGGCCTATCAAGAAGACAAGGCAATCAACTTCGATGATAAAGCATTATACAACATAGTTGAGGACCTCTGCTCATTCATCTTGAAAGAAGCCATCCCACACGAAGAAAAATATCACGATCCGAGCATTGAATTAGAAAAGCCAGAATTTAGAGCGCTAACTGAGATTAGTCGGCTCAATCTTAGTCGAGACGATTATTAAAGCTTTTCTAATTTGTGAGATTTAATCTGCTAACATGTGAAAACTTGTGATGTATATACATGTATGACATATATCTCATATGTGATGTAAATGGATTTTCATTGACGTATATAAATGTATGATAAAATTTAATTGCATGTTACCATAAGTTTCAATATATAGAAATATGTTTTAATTTAAATTTTTTAAAAAAAGGCGGGAAAACTTTCCACTGGCGGTTCACTTAGTGATAACCGCTAGTGAAAATTATATTTTAACGGTTGGCTAAGTGAACTATTTTCACCGGGCGGTTCACTTAGTGAAAGAACCAATCGGCCTTTCCTAGTGGTGAGGCCTTTGGAAGGCCTTTGGAACCGCCCAGTGATGAGGTTTTCTGTACTAGTGCTGGAAAGTTCTTCTACCAAATTGTTCTGAAAACATCTCTTGAAAAGTTGGTTCTCGAAAACTTGTTTTAAGTATGTTTTCGCCCAAAACTTCTCGTTCGAACTGAGCATAGCTCAGCTGGTTAGTTTCCTTGTGGTGGTGAAACCTGCCCACCTAGGTTAAAGGCGTGTTTGGTGGGTGACCTAGCATCGCCACAATTGCGGCGCGTGAAGCTTGCATTTTTTGTTACCGCAGGTGCAGCGTGCCAAAATCAGCGGCGAAAACCAATAGTTCATTTTTCTACCAAGTTTCGGCAAAATCAGCCGGGCAAAGTTTTGCAGCGATGCTACAATTTCATCCGCTAGCGTCGGGACTTTTATCAGCTAGCATCTGCTCCTCTCTCCTTTGGCTTCCGCTTGGCTTCCACGGATGTACGTGCTCTTCCTGTCCAGCCGAAAGCTGCATGGAAGGGCGAAGTGGTTCCTGTCCAAGATTCGAATCAGGCCAGCAAGGAGTGGTTCGTGGACAGGAACGGTTCCATCCAATGCCGAATGAGGCTAACGGTTCAGGAGAGAACTGTTCCATCCAATGCCGAACGAGGCCAGATGGTTTCAAAGGGAAAGAAACGGTCGTAAAGACGTAAGGTCTTCTGCTCCTGTTTGGAAAAGGTGGAGAAATAATAGCAACCACATCACCCTAGATGGTTTCAAAGCGAAAGACACGGTCATATGTAAAGACGTAAGGTCTTCTGCTAAAAAGGTAGAGAAAGAATAGGGTTTTTTTTTCTCGAACAGAGAAAGAATAGCTCTTGTGTATACTTGTTCGCTTCCCACACAGCCGGCCTGCTTTATTTATACATACTACTCCCTCCGTTCTAAAATGTATGGCGCCGTCGACTTTTTACTCAATATTTGACCACTCGTCTTATTCAAATAATTAATACAACTATGCGAAAGTACAAGACATACTTCAAATATATTCAATGGTAAAACAAGTCACATCAAAATAAATAATAATTACATAAATTTTTTGAATATAAGACAAGTTGTCAAACGTTGAGTAAAAAATCAATGGCATCATACATTTTAGAACGGAGAGAGTATATGGTAGTGGAGGCAGACCTCCGCACTTATAGAGCATGCGGGAGACTTGGTACCCTACCAGCATGGTGGCCGTGCGTTTGCTACGAGTCTTTAAAAAAAAGCTATGTATGAAATCCAACTTAAGAATCAAAGTGAACAATATAAGCTACTTGTGTTTTCATGTAATGTATAAATAAATAAAGCTACATTTGCACTCTGAAGCATGGTTACCTATCATATAAATAAAGAATGGAAGACTCTTAAATAAGGAGATTATTACCCAAACCTTTACTTCACCATTAACTCCTAAATAAGGAGATTATTAAATCTTATAACTTAGAAATATTTTCTAAATTTATTTTTATAACAGAAAATTATTTTTTCTAAACAATACCCTAATTAACTAATTAAGGAAATTTAAAATAGAAAGGTTAAGTCTCTGTGGCTTAGTATTACTTAGCTTAGTCTTGTATTGGCATAGCTTGTCACACCGAGATGATCCGGACCATTGATGGATCGTACGGTGGGTCTTTATTAATTCGTATTTAGAATAGACCCGGAAAAAGGAGAAACTTGCATTGGCTTCCAAGTTTGTTAGGATAACTTGGCAGCCAAGTTTGCTCCTCCCTTATATATGTACACAAAGCCCAAGGTTGGGCCAAAAAGATTTTCAAGTCAGAAATCAAAGATCCACTATTAGGCCAACAATTGATGTCTGAGCCTAGGGTTTCCAACTCCTCTACTCCCCTCTCCCATCCGCCGCCAACGGCAGTGGCAGCCTTCTTCCCCATATTCGGCCATCAAATCCAGCGATGTCCCATCATTCCCACCAGACATCCTCGTGGGGTATGGTCATCTACAGCGTGTGTAGCGCCAGTAGACATTGGGCGACACGAAGGTGGCGGCAGAGGCAGCGTGCAACTTGGAGCTGGAAACGGGAGGCGGTGGCATGGGCAGTGGTAGAGGCAAGTCAGGCGGCAGCTGTAGCGAGAGCGGCTCGCATTGCCGCTGTGGATGTGGAGGCGGCCCGTGCGGCTCAGGGCACACGGTGGTGGCACTACACTTAGAGGATCAGGCAGCGGAGGAGGACCAGGGCGAGGAGGTTGGGTCACGAGTCAGAGTGGAGGTTGGCAGATTCCTATGAGGCGGCACCAAGTCTATCCTTCCCCGGAGAGGTGGTGTCGAGTTAATACTTCTTTGGAGCGACGACGCAGAGTCCTTCCTTCACCGGAGCAGCGGTGGTAGGTCTCTCCTTCTTCGGAGCGATAGCGCGACCATCAAGGTCGGCATGGCTCCCAATCCTCCACTTCATCAAGGATGCTGACGGTGGAACACCTTAGCCCATCCTCCCTAAGATGAACTACACCGAGTGGAGCCTGGTGATGAAGGTGAAGCAAGAGGCGCGTCAGTTATGGGACACAGTACGGTGCGATACGACGATGCCGACGGACACAAGGACTGACGGGTGCTTGAGGCACTCATCGCCGTGGTTCCACCTGAGACAAAGGACGCCTAGGACGCCATCGCTACGGCACAACTCGTCAACAGGCGGCACATGCAGCAGAAGTTGCATCCGGAGTGGGGCCTCCTGGTGTTACTTTTGGGTCCGGACATCGACGACTTTGCTCTCCGGCCCAGTCCTAGAGGAAAAAAGGGGTTGTCAACTTTTCTTTCCTTGTGAATCCGAATCGGTACGGGATATGTAACTAATGGCATAGTGGGTAATTATCCCACCACTCCACAAGGAGGTATGGAACCTTGTTTTCTGGAGCATCTCTTAAGGAGCTTACAAAATCCTTGGAGTTGGCCTCTAGGTCCATGTTTTTCCTAGAGCTGGAGGTGTTTGGCAGAAATATTTTGGAGTGGAGCTCTCCCAAACAGGCCCTAAGTAGGATTGCTAAAGGAAATTTCCATTGTCATCTGAACGCAACTACAAGCGGTGGCGCCACCTACTCTCCTACTCAAGATGATGAATTTACATTGTTTTGACTATCAATTGTTGGCTGGTTTGTTGGTAGTTGTCATTTTGGGATAAGCAAATATTTGGTGTCATGATATTCTTATGGAACTGCATGTCACGTCAGCCAACGTCGGCTGCAACAGCTTATTTTTATTTGTACTAGCCGATGATCATGTATGTACGACTAAGATAATGCAACTTCAAAATTGTGTGGCAGAGTGAACTTTGGTTGAATGGAACCACTCGTTATTATGCTGATATTAATGTGTTTGGATTTATTTTTAAAATATGTTTATACATGAATCCAAAAATAAAAATCACATTTGAATTAAAATAGACAATTTGTATTTGAATTGAAACAATAGTAACGTTTTTCCGTTTCCCTAGTACTCAATCCTAGGACAATTACCTTTTCATGTTGGCATGGGTTGCTTGGGCCAGTGGCCATGTCAGCTGTTTCCCTAGGAACTCAGATCCTAGGGAAAGATTCACTCCCTACGATTTTTCATATAATGGTAGAGCACCAAAAATTCTCCCTACGAACATTTTCCAACCAAAATCTATACGGAAAAGATGTCCCTACAGTTTTGAAGGATTTCCCAAGGAATATGAACTCTAGGGAAACCGTGGCACGACTGCAAAATAATTTTGATGAATTGAGTTTGTATATATGAAAATGATGAGTATATTTGTCTTGAAATGTAGTTTTATCAAAATATATTTTTATTATAATATATAAATATTTTATAGAAAAATAGTAGTCAAAGTTGTGTTTTAAAGACGTGTCTATGTCCAAAACAATAATTAGTTCGGACCCAGAGAGAATATGTTAGTGGATGGGAGGCAGACCTGATAAACACTCACATAGGAAAGCAGACTTGGTGGTTGTAGCTCTAAATAAAACCTTTTAGCGAGATTTTTTTTGCGAAACACCAGTACAGACTCAGACGCTCATAACACACGCATACTCGCCCCTACGAACACACGCAAACCCTACCCCTATGAACGCCTTCGAGAGACTGGGCCGGTTGGATCTCGAGATTGACGAAGTCACCACATGCGCCTCGCTGTTAACGGATACGTCGCCTACCACTGAAAGTATAGCGCCGGTAAATCTTAAGATAAATTCAAAAAATACGAGCACCTAGGTTTGAATCCGGGTGGGTAGATTCCACCACAAGGAACCTCACCAGCTGAGCTATGCTCAGTTCACAACCTTTTAGCGAGATTGATCAGGTAGATCTGGTCAAACAATGCAGCCCTATGTAATCACAGCGCGTGCTTGCGTGCACGAAACCAGCGCGGTGAAAGCTTCAGAAAATAAGTAGTTTGTATTTTTCAGTTATTCTTTCTTATTAGTGGAAAGATGCTTCCAGTTGACAAGTTGATGTATGAGACTATGAGAGCAGTGAACCAATGTCCCGTTTTGACGTAGATCTTTTCTGACATCCAAACACAGTCCATAATTTAACTTCGGACAAGAATAATACAGTTCTGGTAATTGGTATCAGCTGCAATACGTATGATGACTAATGCTCCGCCTCCATTAATCCAAACTAATAAGAGAACCCCCAAGCTTCGAAAGCACAACATATGAGTCCGCTAGAGACAAATTTTATGTTGGCGGTGGCGCATCCCCTTGACCCAACCCTCAGAATATGGTACTCCCTATCCACCGTGAAAAGGAGCATGCCTGAGAGGCTCCGACGCTCCCCCGGCCACCACATGTCCAAGTCCGATGCAGACCATGCATTTTTTGTAAAAACCCCTCGCATTTTAGGAAATTGAACCCGCAGTCCACGGCGTTTTGCACACACCCCCCCCCCCCCGGCGCCCCATCCCGACCTCCCCCCCCCCCGCCACCCCCCCCCCCACCTGCGCTCGCCTTGCCCCCCCACACCCCACCCCACCCAACCCTAGCGGGCGGCGCCGCCGCCTTCTTCCGGTCGCCGCCCCGGGCTCTCTCCCCCTCGCCCCTGCCCGCCCCCCCTTTCGGCCGCCGCTGCGTCCCGCCTCCGCCGCCCTCTTTCCGGCCGCCCCGCCGCCCCCCTCCCCCCGCCTCCGCGCCCGCTGCCCTCCTCTCTCTCTCTCTCTCTCTCTTCTCTCTCCTCTCTCTCCCTCTCCTCCCTCCCCTCTCCTTTCCTCTCTCTCCTCTCTCTCTCCACGTGGTCCGGTGACGGGCGACGCATGTAGCTGACCTAGTATACCTAGTGCTCCAAACAGATAGGGTGCTCCAGTACTCTTGAGTAAAAAAAAAAAAAAAATTACAACATTAAATGTACAAGCAAAATTCTAATAAAAATATGGATGGATAGGTCATATAGTCATCTATGGGCATACAAAATTTAAACCTAGACAAAAATGTATACAAGAAGAAACAAAAAAAGAGAAATAAATATATGAATAGTTGTAGATTGTGGGTCCTAAATAAACCGTTGATACCCGCAACTATTTATACCTTATTTCTATTTTTTATTACTCCTTACACAAAATTTTGTTTAAGTCAAATTTTACATGCATGTACATAGATGATTGCAAAATGTTGTTTAGAAGCAAAATGGTTTATTTAGCAGTATTGCAAAATATATCTCATACTAGAACAGTGCGCGGCATTGCCGCGCTTAGATTGTGCCCGTATATTTTAATTTAATAAAACGACAATTGTAGGCCTATTGGAAGGTCTGTAGTAGTTGGACTTTTGTTTCCCCGTTTTTTCTTTCTTTTTTGAAATAGGGAAGGGAAAATGGAGTCCAGGTTTATTTGATCGGTATATACATTTCTTTTTGTAATTTAACTAAGGAAAGGGCAGAATACGGGTAAATTTTTTAGAATTTCGAAGTTCCTTTTATAAATAACCTTTCTAGACTTAAACCGCTTTGTTAGATCAAATCATGCTAACGTGGCGCAATGCGTTTTCGAAAAATATGTATCGTCCTTTTTGAATCTGATTAATTAGTAATTTTTTATGTCAGTTTCAATGTCGTGTCTACCGTGAGCCTGCTAGTCCATAGTGGTCCTTTTTATTGATTAGCTCGGTGTGGCACAAATTATTCAATTATTTAGATGATGTGCATGTTCACTATTTTCTCCTTTTATATATAAATATTTGTGTCTGTTTTATGTTTCTTTAAAATTTAAGGATATTAATTATATGGCTTTTAAGAGGAATATGATAATAATTTGTTTTTTTTGGCTCGAGACTCTATCAATTTGACCATTTGCTGTAGAAATAGAATCTTTTGAAGAATTATATCTTTAAAGTGAGGCATGTATTTGTTAATGCTATTTTGAGGACCCTAATGATTTTTAATCTAGAGTTGTAATGAAGATTTTTTTTTAGGAAATAAAAAATATGTGTCATCATTGTTTGATCCGATTAATAATTAGTAATATTTCTATGTCAGTTTCATTATTGTATCAATTAGTTGCGGTTCCTATAAAAATAAATTTATAGGATTCTTGTTGTTTTCTGCACATTAGCCTTTGTAGGTATGAAGGCCCTGTTCGGCTGCAGCTGCAGCGTCTGCAGCTATAGTAACATCTGAGTAAAAAAAAAAGCCGCTGCAACAGCGGCTGCGGTGTGTGTGGGCTGGGGCCCAGCCGAACAAGCCCAAAATTTTTAACCTAGGGTGGAATTGATAGGATTAACCTTTTTCAAAAAAAGCAACAGGTAAGAAGTTGAACTGTATGTGGATAATATGTGAACAGTGACTGAACAATATGTAAACAGTGAATAAATAGTATGCAAACAGTGTTTAGACAGAGTGGTTTGAGCCGTCTAATTACGATTCGACTACTCAGATTAATTTAGTGAAATAACAGTTGTAGGCCAATTCGATTTCATTTCATTAGTATATATGGTCCTTTTCATAATTTAACTTATCGGTATATACGGTCCTCAAGGTTTGTTCTACTATATAAAATAATCAAAAGACATACTACAAGTTAGTTTCAAAAAAAATTGAGGAGTTTTTTTTAATTGTTTAATATATGTTACAATAAAATTGGTGTACCTGTAAGACTATCTAAAACTTGTATGTATGACTATTTATTTATGTTCAAAACATTAACCTTAATGTAATAAATAATATGCATCATTTAAACTATTTTAAACCTTTTTTTGTGGCTAATGGCATTATATAATTTTTATTATTGTTGATGTTATATGAATTTAAGTTTTAATATGTATATTCATATTAATTTTAAGTTATTTAGTTTTGTCAATTTTTAGTATATTCAATTGCTGCAATACGATTCTATGCGGTTTTCATTGATTGTAATTTTATTTTATCATGTGTTGTTATTTATAGGGGTTATATAATTAATTTTTTTTCTAAAGTTATCGACACACAAATAGATATATGTTAGTTTTAAAACATAGGAGGATCATAATCATATTAATTGTAGGAGCGTGTCGTACTATGTTGTAATTGAAGAAGAGGCCTATTTGCATTTGTAACAACCACTGAAAATTAGAAAAAATGAATTGAATACGTAGGGTTTTATTTTAGAAGATTTTTGGTGGAAGAATTACGAGATTCGGAGTTAGGATAGATGAGATATAAACTTTTTAAGTTTATTGGCAAAACGCGAATAAATTATTCTGGATTTTTGGATGATGAAGAAGAGGTCAAATATATGTTGGTAGGCGCTAGAGTGGTTTTAGTTTATTCAGGTATTTTCTAAAAATTTTATTGAAAGGAAAATGGCTTATTTTAATCTTCTAGGTACGTTTCTCGTATATGCATAGCAATTTCTGTATGAACAGTAAGAACTGCAGATAAACAGCGTATGAATAGTTCACGTGAAAGCGATTTTTTCTATGTTTTAAGCCATTCGATCGCGATCCGACGGCCGATATCCTTTTGGATGACGTGGCCCCATCCTCTGCTCAGGCTATCCGCACTCTTTATACTCCAAATTCATCCTCTAAAAGGAATATTCTATTTTAGTCATCGAGATTCTCTACTCTATACTGCTTTCTCCCGCACCCATCCATCCTCTATATCATCCTCTATCCACTGTAGGACCCACTTGTCATTTTATCTAAATATATCCATGTGAGATCTTGTTTTGAAGGATTAATTGAAACGAACTCAATGGTGTAATCCAAATTTAATTTGGTCTTTCGGTTTTTGAGTTATAATATTTTTTGTTGGTTGAAGTAGTGGGGCCCACGCTGCATCACTCTCTCTCCTCCCAACCATGCGCTCGTGGGCTCTGCATGCGGTCTGCTGCAGTCTGCTGCGCTGTGATGCGATGGGTACCGGAACGTGCGGGACCACGCCACGAATAGAGGAGACGCGCTCATACCGCATGACTTATAGGACGCCGGTGCAGCTTGTTTTTACAGTAAAAAGATGTCGTAGATGGATACCGGATAGAATCCAGTACCCTGTGCGGATAGCCTCAGAACCGCGACCGCGTTTCAGTATTGGTAAGATTCCATACTGTTTTATAAACTACGTATGTAACTGCATAACCTCCACAAATATCCTCTGCAGTATAACAATTGCTGCTGCTAAGAGCAACAGTAAATGGGGATTATATTAGCTGATTTTACAGCCATGCAATCTGCGATCAACGGTTCAAATCATACACGCACTGTGCTACTCAAAGGTTGATACAACCCCCCTCCTACCCCTCTCTCTCTCTCTTCTCTCTCCATCCCGTACCTCTAGCTGGCTCCCTCTAGCGGCCACCAACGCCACGCCGCCGCAGACCAACCCCCGTCGACTCTAGAAGAAAAGGAAGGGGGTAGGTCGGCCGGCGATGGTGGCGGGAGAGACAGCGGGGGAGCGGAGGCGGCGGGGGCGCCGCCAGAGCAGGGCGGTGGTCGGCCCATCCGGTGAGGGATCCGCATGGCGGGATGGCGGTGGCGGACCCGGTGGTGGGGACAGCCAAGGCAAGGCGGTAGGGGAGCGCAGTAGCACCGGTTAGCGAGATGGGGGAAGCGGCGGCGGGGACGCCGTCGAGGATGACTAGAGGCGGGCTGGAGGCGGGGGACCGTGCGAGGACAGTGGCGGGGCCTACGGTTTGGCCAGGTGGCGGCGGGAGGAAAGCAACGCAAGAGGAAAATGGAAGCCGAGCCACGGGAATAGGTTGGGTGGGCCTTCCAAGAGGGGAAAAATTGGAGATTTGGTATTTCTACCCTTATTTTATAGTGCAACGGTGATTTTATCCCTTCTTTTTTAACTTTGTGATTTTACCCTCGCTTTTTCCAAACGAAGCTCCCGCCTACCCCTGGTCAGTAATAACCGTCTGAAATAGTTATATTAAATGCTAAAAAGAAAAGAAAAAAAAAAAAAAGACACCTACGCAAAAAGACCCTGGTACCCCTCCTTTCTTTCTCTCTTGTCGCTCGTTCCGCTCGACTCAGCTCCGTGCGCTCGCACCAGCACGCGCTAGGGTTAAGCGTGACCCGGCGGCGGCGCGGGGAGAGGCTGCGTGGCAAGTGGCGGCGGCGCTTCACCTCCCTCCGTCCCCGTTCCCCACCACAGCTCAACTCGCGGCTCGGCTTGCACTCGCGCTAGGGTTCCGCGAGACCCGGGCAGGAAGCGGCGGCGCAACTCCTTCCTCCGACTGCTCCCCCCTGCGCCTCATCTCCTCCTCCTAGGTAGCGGCGCGGGCGAGACGCGCCTCCGGCCGGCACCGCCCAGGCCACCCGGCTAGCAGCAGCAGCTCGTTGGGGGCCTCGCCCGGCCAGCACCAGCAGCTCATTGGGGTCTCGTCCGGCCAGCAGCAGCAGCTCGCCCGGCCCCTCACCCGGCCAGCAGCAGCAGCTCGCCCAACCCCTCTCCTCAGCAACAGCAGCAGCTCCAGTCAGGTGCTATCGTATTAGAGCAAGTATAGTAATCGCCTACAAGCCAGCGGAGAGGAATCCACGTCATCAGAAAACAACCACGTTATGAGAGAGATTACAGAGCGGGCGTTATTCTCTTCACCGGCTGTAGCACAAGATACGAGAAAAAGAAGCCCTCTTCCAGCCTGATGCGAGCGAGAAGCTGGCGTTTCATTCTCCCGTCTCCCTTCTAGTCCCATACGAGCGAGAAGTCCGATGTGAGCTTTAAATGATTACTATCAGAACTGCAGCTAATCAAATAGCTAACCTATAATATAAGATGGCTATATAGCTGACTGTATATGATATAGCATAGACTTACAGCCAGCAGCAGGCTAAATTATTAACCTTGCTCTTAGTATTACCGAGACATTAAGATTCTTCTTTTCTATGCTGACATGAATCAGGGAGCTTGTGAAGGTGGCATGGAGAATAATTTTTGGTTTATTGAAGACCTTTCAGTCTGAACATTCCATCCAATGGTAGTGGCTAATTCGTTTCCTGATATCGCTTGGTACATCAAGTCTTGCTAGGAAATTCGTTTGTCACAGGCTCACAGCACATGGAAGAAGTCATCAGATGCACTACCTGATAGCTGTTTGTAATAGATGCTGATGGTGCTCATATGTTTTTTTTGTTGGATAAAGCAGTGGAATCATATGCTATTTACAACAGTTCAGGGAATTCATTTGTTGGAGGCTTGCCACTTTGTCAGCTGAAATGCTGTTCAATTTTTTTAAAAAAAATTCTATGTATAAAATGTCAACTTGTTGATATGCAAATAGGGGGTAAAAACACATAGCATAATAAAACAGGGGTAAAAACGCATGGGTAAAATTATCTTTTTATTCTAAGTTAACACCGCTAGAAGGACTTAAATGCACTGGGGGTAGAGTCTTCCTTCGTTGTAAAATTGCAGGGGTAAAATCACAAAGTTAAAAAACGAGGGTAAAATCACCATTACGCTTCAAAACAGGGTAGAAACGCTTAAGCCCCAAAAAAATTCTATGCAGACCGGGGAGGGGTGTCGTCACAATGCGCTAAAAGGTGTACAGTGGGCGATCGCGACAATCGCCCTTCAATATCCTCGTCATCCTTTCATCGCTAAGGATCCACATACGCGCTTATTTTTTTCACCATAGGACGAAGTTGTTTACCTCGACTCACGGCTGTTCATAGTTACGACTTCCTCGGCGAGGGCTGTTCATATATAGTCTCGAGAGAATAAGTTCCACAAGATTTGACCATTAAGAATAATACTGAGGCAACAATTATTATAACATTTTATTTAATACCCATAATTAAATAATTATACCGAGGGTATAATCAGTTATATTATGTTATTTCAATTCAATAGAAGTATAAATGGTCTTTTCACATCCTAGACTATGACACGACAACAAGTTGACAACATGTCACCTTTTGAATAGACCGCTTCGATAAGAAGGACAAAGTCGCTAGGGATGACTCCGGTACTTCAAGAAAAAAAACAAAACAAAACACTACTTGGTTTATTGAAAACCTTTCAGTCTGAACATTCCATCCAATGGTAGTGGCTAATTTGTTTCCTTATATCGCTTGGTACATCAAGTCTTGCTAGGAAATTCGTTTGTCACAGGCTCACAAAGACATGGAAGAAGTCATCAGATGCACTACCCGATAGCTGTTTGTAATAGATGCTGATGGTGCTCATATATTTTTTTTTTGTTGGATAAAGCAGTGGAATCATATGCTATTTACAACAGTTCAGGGAATTCGTTTGTTGGAAGCTTGCCACTTTGTCAGCTGAAATGCTGTTCAATTTTTTTTAAAAAATCTATGTATAAAATGTCAACTTGTTGATATGCAAATAGGGGGTAAAAATACATAGCATAATAAAATAGGGGTAAAAACGCATGGGTAAAATTATCTTTTTATTCTAAGTTAACACCGCTAGAAGGACTTAACAGACCAGGGGTAGAGTCTTCCTTCGTTGTAAAAATTGCAGGGGTAAAATCACAAAGTTAAAAAACAAGGGTAAAATCACCATTACGCTTCAAAACAGGGTAGAAACGCTTAAGCCCCAAAAAAAAAATTCTATGCAGACCGGGGGGGGGGTGTCGTCACAATGCGCAAAAGGTGTACGGTGGGCGATCGCGACAATCGCCCTTCAATATCCTCGTCATCCCTTCATCGCTAAGGATCCACATACGCGCTTTTTTTTTTTCACCATAGGACGAAGTTGTTTACCTCGACTACATTTGTTCATAGCTACGACTTCCCCGGCGAGGGCTGTTCATATATAGTCTCGAGAGAATAAGTTCCACGGTATTTGACCATTAAGAATAATACCGAGGCTACAATTATTATAACATTTTATTTAATACCCATAATTAAATAATTATACTGAGGGTATAATCAGTTATATTATGTTATTTCAATTCAATAGAATTATAAATGGTCTTTCCACATCCTAGACTATGACACGACAACAAGTTGACAACATGTCACCTTTTGAATAGACCGCTCGATAAGAAGGACAAAGTCTCTAGGGATGACTCCGGTATTTCAAAAAAAAACAAAACAAAACACTACTTGGTTTATTGAAAACCTTTCAGTCTGAACATTCCATCCAATGGTAGTGGCTAATTTGTTTCCTTATATCGCTTGGTACATCAAGTCTTGCTAGGAAATTCGTTTGTCACAGGCTCACAAAGACATGGAAGAAGTCATCGGATGCACTACCCGATAGCTGTTTGTAATAGATGTTGATGGTGCTCATATGTTTTTTTTGTTGGATAAAGCAGTGGAATCATATGCTATTTACAACAATTCAGGGAATTTATTTGTTGGAAGCTTGCCACTTTGTCAGCTGAAATGCTGTTCAATTTTTTTAAAAAAAATCTATGTATAAAATGTCAACTTGTTGATATGCAAATAGGGGGTAAAAACACATAGCATAATAAAACAGGGGTAAAAACGCATGGGTAAAATTATCCTTTTATTCTAAGTTAACACCGTTAGAAGGACTAAACAGACCAGGGGTAGAGTCTTCCTTCATTGTAAAATTGCAGGGGTAAAATCACAAAGTTAAAAAACGAGGGTAAAATCACCATTACGCTTCAAAACAGGGTAGAAACGCTTAAGCCCCAAAAAAATTCTATGCAGACCGGGGGAGGGGTGTCGTCACAACGCGCAAAGGTGTACGGTGGGTGATCGCGACAATCGCCCTTCAATATCCCCGTCATCCCTTCATCGCTAAGGATCCACATACGCTCTTATTTTTTTCACCATAGGACGAGTTGTTTACCTCTGGCTACGGCTGTTCATAGCTACGACTTCCTCTGGCGAGGGCTGTTCATATATAGTCTCGAGAGAATAAGTTCCACAGTATTTGACCATTAAGAATAATACTGAGGCTACAATTATTATAACATTTTATTTAATACCCATAATTAAATAATTATACTGAGGGTATAATCAGTTATATTATGTTATTTCAATTCAATAGAAGTATAAATGGTCTTTTCACATCCTAGACTATGACACGACAACAAGTTGACAACATGACACCTTTTGAATAGACCGCTCGATAAGAAGGACAAAGTCGCTAGGGATGACTCCGGTACTTCAGTAAAAAAACAAAACAAAACACTACTTGGTTTATTGAAAACCTTTCAGTCTGAACATTCCATCCAATGGTAGTGGCTAATTTGTCTCCTTATATCGCTTGGTACATCAAGTCTTGCTAGGAAATTCGTTTGTCACAGGCTTACAGCACATGGAAGAAGTCATCAGATGCACTACCTGATAGCTGTTTGTAATAGATGCTGATGGTGCTCATATGTTTTTTTTGTTGGATAAAGCAGTGGAATCATATGCTATTTACAACAGTTCAGGGAATTCGTTTGTTGGAAGCTTGCCACTTTGTCAGCTGAAATGCTGTTCAATTTTTTTTAAAAAAATCTATGTATAAAATGTCAACTTGTTGATATGCAAATAGGGGGTAAAAATACATAGCATAATAAAATAGGGGTAAAAACGCATGGGTAAAATTATCTTTTTATTCTAAGTTAACACCGCTAGAAGGACTTAACAGACCAGGGGTAGAGTCTTCCTTCGTTGTAAAAATTGCAGGGGTAAAATCACAAAGTTAAAAGACGAGGGTAAAATCACCATTACGCTTCAAAACAGGGTAGAAACGCTTAAGCCCCAAAAAAATTCTATGCAGACCGGGGGAGGGGTGTCGTCACAATGCGCAAATGTGTACGGTGGGTGATCGCGACAATCGCCCTTCAATATCCTCGTCATCCCTTCATCGCTAAGGATCCACATACGCGCTTATTTTTTTCACCATAGGACGAGTTGTTTACCTCTGACTACGACTGTTCATAGCTACGACTTCCTCTGGCGAGGGCTGTTCATATATAGTCTCGAGAGAATAAGTTCCACAGTATTTGACCATTAAGAATAATACTGAGGCTAGAATTATTATAACATTTTATTTAATACCCATAATTAAATAATTATACTGAGGGTATAATCAGTTATATTATGTTATTTCAATTCAATAGAAGTATAAATGGTCTTATCACATCCTAGACTATGACACGACAACAAGTTGACAACATGTCACCTTTTGAATAGACCGCTCGATAAGAAGGACAAAGTCTCTAGGGATGACTCCGCTACTTCAGTAAAAAAACAAAACAAAACACTACTTGGTTTATTGAAAACCTTTCAGTCGGAACATTCCATCCAATGGTAGTGGCTAATTTGTTTCCTTATATCGCTTGGTACATCAAGTCTTGCTAGGAAATTCGTTTGTCACAGGCTCACAACACATGGAAGAAGTCATCGATGCACTACCCGATAGCTGTTAGTAATAGATGCCGATGGTGCTCATATGTTTTTTTGTTGGATAAAGCGGTGGAATCATATGCTATTTACAACAGTTCAGGGAATTCGTTTGTTGGAAGCTTGCCACTTTGTCGCCTGAAATGCTGTTCAATTTTTTAAAAAAAAAATCTATGTATAAAATGTCAACTTGTTGATATGCAAATAGGGGGTAAAAACACATAGCATAATACAACAGGGGTAAAAACGCATGGGTAAAATTATCTTTTTATTCTAAGTTAACACCGTTAGAAGGACTTAATGCACCTGGGGTAGAGTCTTCCTTCGTTGTAAAATTACAGGGGTAAAATCACAAAGTTAAAAAAACGAGGGTAAAATCACCATTACGCTTCAAAACAGGGGTAGAAACGCTTAAGCCCAAAAAAAAATTCTATGCAGACCGGGGAGGGGTGTCGTCACAACGCGCAAAGGTGTACGGTGGGTGATCGCGACAATCGCCCTTCAATATCCCCCGTCATCCCTTCATCGCTAAGGATCCACATACGCTCTTATTTTTTTTTCACCATAGGACGAAGTTGTTTACCTCGGCTACGGCTGTTCATAGTTACGACTTCCTCTGGCGAGGGCTGTTCATATATAGTCTCGAGAGAATAAGTTCCACAGTATTTGACCATTAAGAATAATACTGAGGCTACAATTATTATAACATTTTATTTAATACCCATAATTAAATAATTATACCGAGGGTATAATCAGTTATATTATGTTATTTCAATTCAATAGAAGTATAAATGGTCTTATCACATCCTAGACTATGACACGACAACAAGTTGACAACATGTCACCTTTTGAATAGACCGCTCGATAAGAAGGACAAAGTCTCTAGGGATGACTCGTACTTCAAAAAAAACAAAACAAAACACTACTTGGTTTATTGAAAACCTTTCAGTCTGAACATTCCATCCAATGATAGTGGCTAATTTGTTTCCTTATATCGCTTGGTACATCAAGTCTTGCTAGGAAATTCGTTTGTCACAGGCTCACAACACATGGAAGAAGTCATCGGATGCACTACCCGATAGCTTTGTTTCTAATAGATGCCGATGGTGCTCATATGTTTTTTTTTTGTTGGATAAAGCAGTGGAATCATATGCTATTTGCAACAGTTCAGGGAATTCATTTGTTGGAAGCTTGCCACTTTGTCGCCTGAAATGCTGTTCAATTTTAAAAAAAAAAAAAAATCTATGTATAAAATGTCAACTTGTTGATATGCAAATAGGGGGTAAAAAACACATAGCATAATAAAATAGGGGTAAAAACGCATGGGTAAAATTATCTTTTTATTCTAAGTTAACACTGTTAGAAGGACTTAAATGCACAAGGGGTAGAGTCTTCCTTCATTGTAAAATTGCAGGGGTAAAATCACAAAGTTAAAAAAACGAGGGTAAAATCACCATTACGCTTCAAAACAGGGTAGAAACGCTTAAGCCCCAAAAAATTCTATGCAGACCGGGGGGAGGGGTGTCGTCACTATGCAAAAGCAGTGTACGGTGGGCGATCGTGACAATCGCCCTTCAATATCCCCCGTCATCCCTTCATCGCTAAGGATCCACATACGCTCTTATTTTTTTCACCATAGGACGAGTTGTTTACCTCTGGCTACGGCTGTTCATAGCTACGACTTCCTCTGGCGATGGCTATTCATATATAGTCTCGAGAGAATAAGTTCCACAGTATTTGACCATTAAGAATAATACTGAGGCTACAATTATTATAACATTTTATTTAATACCCATAATTAAATAATTATACTGAGGGTATAATCAGTTATATTATGTTATTTCAATTCAATAGAAGTATAAATGGTCTTTTCACATCCTAGATGACACGACAACAAGTTGACAACATGTCACCTTTTGAATAGACCGCCGATAAGGACAAAGTCTCTAGGGATGACTCCCGCATTTCAGTAAAAAAAGACAAAACAAAACACCACTTGGTTTATTAAAAACCTTTCAGTCTGAACATTCCATCCAATGGTAGTGGCTAATTTGTTTCCTTATATCGCTTGGTACATCAAGTCTTGCTAGGAAATTCGTTTGTGATAGGCTCACAGCACATGGAAGAAGTCATTAGATGCACTACCTGATAGCTGTTTGTAATAGATGCTGATGGTGCTCATATGTTTTTTTTTGTTGGATAAAGCAGTGGAATCATATGCTATTTACAACAGTTCAGTGAATTCATTTGTTGGAAGCTTGCCACTTTGTCAGCTGAAATGTTGTTCAATTTTTTAAAAAAATTCTATGTATAAAATGTCAACTTGTTGATATGCAAATAGGGGGTAAAAAACACATAGCATAATAAAAACAGGGGTAAAAACGCATGGGTAAAATTATCTTTTTATTCTTAGTTAACACCGTTAGAAGGACTTAATGCACTGGGGGTAGAGTCTTCCTTCGTTGTAAAATTGCAGGGGTAAAATCACAAAGTTAAAAAACGAGGGTAAAATCACCATTACGCTTCAAAAACAGGGGTAGAAACGCTTAAGCCCCAAAAAATTTCTATGCAGACTGGGGAGGGGGGTGTCGTCCACAACGCGCAAAAGGTGTACGGTGGGCGATCGCGACAATCGCCCTTCAATATCCCCTGTCATCCCTTCATCGCTAAGGATCCACATACGCTCTTATTTTTTTTTCACCATAGGACGAGTTGTTTACCTCTCACTAGTACAAAAATCATTTTTGCTGGCACCTTGTTTTTTTTCACAGGCGGTTCACAATTTCTTGACGCCAGTAGAAAAAATATGGTGGGCCCAACAAGAGAACCGCCTGTGTAAAACCCTTTACACAGGCGGCTCTCTTAACTCTACCGCCTGTGTAAATAGGTGTATTTACACAGACGGTTTACAATGCCAACCGCCTGTGTAAATACCATTTACACAGGCGGCTTACAATGTCAGCCGCCTGTGTAAATATACGTATTTACTCAGGCGGTAGAGTTAAGAGAGCCGCCTGTGATAATATATTTACACAGGCGGCCCTCCTTACCAACCGCATGTGTTAACCTGCTATAAATACCCTTCGTCCACCTCCAGACAAGAACAGTTACTCCCGTGCTGTGTGCATAGTGGCGGACCAGACAAGTGGCGATTCCAAGGGGGAGGTTTTGAACTTCATTTCTTTGGTGAGAAACTTCCAAAAGGTTAGTTAGTGCACTTGAAGCTATTTTTTTAGTGATTCTTTGGTTCAATTCTTGTATTGGAGGTGCTCTAAATCTAGGGTTCATCATGCATTCTTGCTTAGGGTTAGGGTTCATAGGGCAAAGAGAGAGAGTTTTAGCTAATTTTTTTTGTAAATTCATAGTAAATTGTATAAAATTCAGAAAATAGAAAATAAATACTTTTTAGAATTCTTGTGAGTAGATCTATGCAATAGAGTAATGATGAGGACTTTTTGAAGTTAATTTTTTTTTATTATGTTTTAGTTTATATTTTTTTGGATGATTAACACTTTATAAATTCGTATACTAAATTGTTGGAAAATCATAAAATAGGAAATGAGTACTTTTGAAAATCGTTGTACTTATTCCCTGTACTTATAAACTGTGAATTAATTTAGTAAGTAATTAATTGCACTATTAATTAGGTTTAGTGATTCCTGTACTTAGGGTTTGTTAATTAATTTACTTATTAGTAATTAATGGTTTGTTAATTAGTGTTAGGTATTCATTTCTACTTAAGGTTTGTGAATTAATTTAGTAGTTAATGTTTTGTTAATTAGGATTAGTTATTATTGTCTATACTTAGGGTTTGTTAATTAATTTAGTTACTAATTAATGGTTTATTGATTAGGGTAAGTTAGTATTTCATGTACTTAAGGTTTGTTAATTAATTTAGTTAGTAATGAATGGTTTGTCAATTAGGGTTAGTTATTATTTCATGTACCTAAGGTTTATGAATTATTTTAGTTTGATATTTCATGTACTTAGGGTTTGTGAATTAATTTAGTTAGTACTTAATGGTTTTTTAATTAGGGTTATTTAGTATTTCATGTACTTATAATTAGGGTTTGTGAATTAATTTAGTTTGTAATTAATGGTTTATTAATTAGGGTTAGTTAGTATTTCTTGTACTTAGGGTTTGTTAATTAGGGTTAGTTATTATTGCCTATACTTAGGGTTTGTTAATCAAGATGTCATCCTCTTTTAATTGTAGGAGGTTAGTTTCTTAGTTATGACTGTTTTCAACTGGCGTTATATTCGTTTTGTTTGTAGAATGACATACAATTTTCTTAACTAATTACAGATAAATATGGAGAGATCGTTATGGATGTACAACATATCAAGATTAGACCCATCATATGTAGTGGAGGTTCAAAAATTTATTGATGCCGTGAAGACACATGCTCAGAGAACAAAGGCGAAGCACATATGTTGTCCATGCCAGATCGCAAAAATATTATGGTATTTGACAATGTGGAAGCAATCACTTCTCATCTGGTTTGCAGAGGATTTATGGAGGACTACTTGATTTGGACTAAACATGGTGAGGGTAGTTCTACACCTTATATGCGGACAACTGACAACACTACAAGTAACATCAATGTGGAGGGTCCAATGCCATATTTCAATGAATGTGATGCTATACCAAATATCAATGAAACCCATCATGCTATACCAGATGTCAATCAAACTCATAATGCTACGTCCGATGTCAATGAAACTCAGCATGCTAACACAGATGTCGTTGAAGATGGAGATTTCTTAGAGGCAATAATGAACCGTTGTGCGGATCCATCAATATTCTTCATGAAGAGAATGGAAGCCTTGAAGAAGGCAGCAAAGGAGCCTTTGTACGACGAGTCGAAAGGTTGTACCAAACAGTGGTCGACACTACGGGCTGTTCTTCAGTTTTTGATGATTAAGGCTAGACATGGTTGGTCCGATGCTAGCTTCAATGATTTATTGCGTGTACTTGGAGACCTTCTTCCTAAGGAGAACAAAGTGCCTGCTAACACGTACTATGCAAAAAAGCTAGTCAGTCCACTTACGATAGGTGTTGAGAAGATCCACGCATGTAGAAATCATTGTATTCTATATCGGGGTGATCAGTATAAAGACTTAGACAGCTGTCCAAACTGTGGTGCTAGTAGGTACGAGATGAATAAAGATTATCGAGAGGAAGAGAATGCAGCCTCTGTTTCTTCAGGGGGAAGCGAAAGAAGACCCAAACAAAGACTCAACAAGACAAACATTTAAAGCCCACTAGCAATATCGAAGTGGACTATTATGCGTTGAGAAGAATTCCTGCTTTGGTGATATGGTATCTCCCCGTGGTTGATCATTTGAGGTGTTTATTTGCAAACCCTGATGATGCGGAACTTATGACCTGGCATGCTTCTGATGAAAGAAAAGATGATGGAAAGTTACGACATCCAGCCGATGCAAAGCAATGGCAAGAATTCGATAAGAAATATCCGGACTTTGCCGAGGATCCACGAAATGTAAGGTTTGCTCGAGTACTCGATGGAATGAATCCATTTGCCGAGAGGAGCAAAGACGCACAAACACATGGCCGATGATCCCGACAATATGCAACCTTCCTTCATGGTTGTGTCAAAAAAGAAAATATCTTTTGCTAACCATTCTTATTTCTGGACCTACACAACCTGGAGTTGATATGGATGTATTTCTAGAGCCCTTAATGCAAGACATGCAAACACTATAGGAAGTGGGTGTGTACATGATCGATGCGTAACACAAAGAGACATTCACACTGAGAGCAATTATTATTGTCACAATTAATGATTACCCTGCTCTCTTCTCATTATCAGGCCAGTTCAAGGGAAAGATTGGTTGTGTAGAGTGCATAGATGGAACATGGCACGTGTCTCTTCCTCCATCTAACAAGATAGTGTACATGAGGCATAGGAGGTGGCTACCGGCAGGCCATAAGTACCACTTACAAAAGATGAATAAGTACTTTGATAATATAGACGAATCAAAATCTACTGCTCCATCAGGTTATAGTAAAGGGCATAGAGTGTACAAGATAGTTGAGAATGTGAAGTTTGTTTTTGGAAAGAGGACCAAAGATGGGAAACCAAGAAAGGTTGTGAAGGCAAATGAAGCGGACACATTCAAGAAGTCTATCTTTTTTAAGTACTTATCGTACTGGAAAGACTTGGACGTACGACATGCGATTGATGGTATGCATGTTCGTAAGAATGTGTTTGACAGTAATTGAAACTTTGCTAGACATAAAGAGCAAGACAAAGGAAGGTCTCAATTCACGTTTAGACATGCAACATTTAAAGATCGAGAAAAAGAACTTCACCCCTGTACTCCTAGAGAATGGGAAGTACCATCTACCTACAAAGCAAGCTATAACCCGAAGCAGAGAGAGGAGAAACATGCAATATGTGTGTGGTTGAAGAATTTAAAAGTTCCATCGGTTTTTCTGCTCCAACATAAGGAGTCTTGTGTCGATGAAAGACCTTACACTCACCAACTACAACTCACATGATTGTCATGTCATGCTGACCACTTTTCTTCCTATTGCCATCAGGGCTATAAATCCAGTATTCTTAAAGACGGCAATCACACGGTTGTGCTACTTCTTCAATAAGATATCTGCGAAGGTAATTGCCCGTGATGAGTTAGAGTCCCTACAGAAATTTGCTGTAGAGACATTGAGCCAGTTGTTGATGTGCTTTCCCCCATCATTCTTTGATATCATGGTACACCTTGTTGTTCATTTGGTGCCTCAAATTGAGGCATTGGGTCCCATGTATTTCCATGAAATGTGGATGTATGAGCGTTTCATGTCAATATTGAATGGTTATATGTCAAATCGTGCTCATCCGGAGGGTTCCATGATAGAGGCATACACTACGAGAAGAGGCCATTGAGTCTGGAGGACCATTATGTAATAATCTCCTAAAAGACCAGGTATCAATTGGTTTGCCTCCGTTGCGACATGAGGGAAGGCTTGATGGACGCGGGAGGATGGGACGAAAATCATT
Source organism: Chrysopogon serrulatus (assembly GCA_015844335.1). Taxonomy (NCBI): domain Eukaryota; kingdom Viridiplantae; phylum Streptophyta; class Magnoliopsida; order Poales; family Poaceae; genus Chrysopogon; species Chrysopogon serrulatus. The sequence continues at coordinate 29,847 of JADLZL010001171.1, forward strand.
CATTCCGCCAGATTACAACATAGTTCTAGAGGTACATGACAGCATACTACAACAACTCATAATAATGGACCCATTCACCAAGTAGCACATGAAAAAGCTTCGTGAGGAGAATCCAGGATGCACAAATGATTGGGTACACAAGGAACACAAGCGTCGGTTCACCGCATGGCTAAAGAATTTGGACATGACAGAGGAATCAAAAACTATCAAGATTTTAGCATCTGGACCATCAAGCCAGGTCACATCATGGTAGAGCTATAATATTAGTGGCTTCTCATTTTCCACCGCCTTTAGGGACACCAAGAGCATGGCATGTAATAGTGGCGTTCGATGTGAGGCTGTAGATGATGCAATTGGTGAAACAACTACATACTTTGGGTTCATTGATGACATATGGGAGGTTGAATATGGTCCACGCTGCAGATTCCGGTGTTCGATGTCGATGGGTTCGGGATAAACATGTCACCGTGGATAACTATGGCCGAGAGTTCTTGACCTAAGTAAAGTAGGTTACAAAGATGATCCGTGGATCCTTGCTAACCGTGCTGCACAGGTCTTCTATGTGGAACAAATCCTCTCTAAGGATGAAAAGAAAAGTACCCAAAAGCCAAAGCATGTAGCTATCCCTGAAAAGCAACAAATTATAGGAGTTGATGGTGTAGTGGATTTAGAGGATGTTAACCAGTTCAGCGAGATGTCTCTTTTTACAAACTTTCAAGAGAACATAAAAAATATTGAGAAAAGTATCCCGCAAACCTCTTTGTCCTGGGTGCGCCACGATGGACAAGGAAGAACTGTAGCACGCTAGATTCTATATCATGTAACTCATGTATCACTTATCATTTGTACCTTATGCTACTCTTTCTTATTAAGCAAGATGTTTACATTTTCCCTTTGTTGTATACCTTTGGACGATAATAACTAACCCTAATTAACAATCCTTTAATTACTAACTTAATTAATCAACAAACCTTAGGTATAGGAAATAATAACTTACCCTAATTAGCAAACCTTTAACTACTAACTTAATTAAATAACAAACCCTAAGTACATGAAATAATAACTAACCCTAATTAAAAAATCTTTAATTATTAACTTAATTAATTCACAAACCCTAAGTATAGAAAATAATAACTAACCCTAATTAAGAAACCTTTAATTATTAACTTAATTAATTCACAAACCCTATGTACATGAAATAATAACTAACCCTAATTAACAAACCTTTAATTACTAACTTAATTAATCTACAAACCTTAGGTATAATTTTGGTATAAATTACTAACTTAATCAACAAACCTTAGGTATAGGAAATAATAACTTACCCTAATTAACAAACCTTTAACTACTAACTTAATTAAATAACAAACCCTAAGTACATGAAATAATAACTAACCCTAATTAAAAAACCTATAATTATTAACTTAATTAATTTACAACCCTAAGTATAGAAAATAATAACTAACCCTAATTAAGAAACCTTTAATTATTAACTTAATTAATTCACAAACCCCATGTACATGAAATAATAACTAACCCTAATTAACAAACCTTTAATTACTAACTTAATTAATCTACAAACCTTAGGTATAATTTTGGTATAAATTACTAACTTAATCAACAAACCTTAGTAGGAAATAATAACTTACCTAATTAACAAACCTTTAACTACTAACTTAATTAAATAACAAACCCTAAGTACAGGGAAATAATAACTAACCCTAATTAAGAAACCTTTAATTATTAACTTAATTAATTCACAAACCCTAAGTATAGGAAATAATAACTAACCCTAATTAAGAAACCTTTAATTATTAACTTAATTAATTCACAAACCCTATGTACATGAAATAATAACTAACCCTAATTAACAAACCTTTAATTACTAACTTAATTAATCTACAAACCTTAGGTATAATTTTGGTATAAATTACTAACTTAATTAAATAACAAACCCTAATTAATAAACCTTTAATTACTAACTTAATTAAATAACAAACCCTAAGCACTATATATAATTTTGGTATAAATTGAAAAATTAATTATACAAGCGGCTTTTTAATCACGGCCGCTGTACAAATGCATTAGTACAGCGGTGTGTCTTAAAGGGCCGCTGTACAAATGCATTAGTACAGCGGCGGTCAAGAGCCGCCTGTACTAATCATTTGTACAGGCGGGGTCAATGTGACCCGCCGGTGTAAATCGGCTCGTATATAAAGTCGAGCGCGCGGGACGCAAAAATTTTCTAAGTCCGTGGCGCGCCCAAATCCCCCGCCGCGCCACCACCTCTCGCGCGCCTGGGCCGGCCTCCCGCCGGACCGCCGCGCCACCACCTCCGCGCCCGCGCCGCGAAGCCGCTGCGCCGACGGACGCCGGCCCGACGACGCCGCCCAAAGCGCCGCCGCCTTACTCCCTGGCGGCCTTGCGGCGCGCGCGCGACCTCCCTCGCTGCCCGCCGCGCGACCGTGAGCGCCGCCCGGCCGCCACGCCTTCTCCCGCCGGGCCGCCGCGACCACCGCCGCCGGAAACGTGGCGCCGCCGCCGCCCCCCCCGCCGCCCGCGGCGCCAGCCGGCAGTGGGCCTTCTTTTGGGCCCTATTGGGCTTTGGCAGCCGCCGGGCCGGGTCGGGCGGGCTTTTTTTTTTTTTTTTGTTAATTAATTATTATTGCTAGTATTTATTATTTTAAACCATTAATTAGTAATTAATTAGGGTTTATTAATTAGTTTGTTAATTAGGGTTTGTTAGTAATAATTGGTAATGTTTTTGTTAGGGTTTGTTAATTAATTTAGTTAGTAATTAAAGGTTTTATTGATTACGGTTAGTAATTAGAGGTTTGTTATTTAGGGTTAGTTATTATTTCATGTATACTTAGGGTTTGTGAAATAATTTAGTTAGTAAAAAGGTTTGTTAATAATAATTAGTAATGTTTTTTGTTAGGGTTTATTAATAATAGGTTTGTTGTTAGGGTTTGTTAATTAATAATTAGTTTGTTAATTAGGGTTTCCTATTTAATGTTTATTAATTGGGGTTTGCAAATTAGTGTTAGTTAATTAGGTTTGTAAATTAGTGTTAGTTAATTAGTTTTGTAAATTAGGGATTGTTAGTAATAATTAGTAATGTTTTTGTTAGGGTTTGTTAATTAATTTAATAAGTAATTAGAGGTTTGTTATTTAGGGTTAGTTATTATTTCACGTATACTTAGGGTTTTTGAAATAATTTAGTTAGTAAATAAAGGTTTGTTAATAATAATTAGCAATGTTTTTGTTAGGGTTTGTTAACCTCTATTTAGTAATGTTTTTTTTGTTACGGTTTGTTAATAATAGGTTTGCTAATTAGGCTATGTAATTAGAGTATAAAATTGTATTCCATGTTTATACTTATATTCCGTGGTTATACTTGTATTTCATGCAGATGAGTACTCCATCAAATCTTTGAAAGGCCGATGCCTAGAGACATATACAGGGATCGACTCCTCCGGATCCGAACCTTATAGGAGCCCGAGCGTATCACCACGTGAATCCCCTAGAGCTAAGAAGGCCCATCTTGAGTTGAAACATGACCCTAATTACGAGCCTGAAGGTGATCTAGATGATGATGAGGTATATATGGAAGTAGAGTGTCTACATGAGATAATAATGCTTGTGTATGTATGTACCTAACAATTGAATTGACAGGAGGTGTTCTCTCAAGTTGTTGCCGAAATGAAGGCAGAAGAACAAGATGTTCAGAAGGACACGGCGCCTCAAACGACCGGGACATCCTCCGAGCCAAGAAAAAACAAAGAAAAAGAGTGATCGGGCATGAGGAGATAGAGGAAGGAATAGATTTCCAGAAGAAGTTTATAGGCTTACAGAGGTTAGTCCGAGCGGAGAGCCCTTAGCACCTCTAGAGGCGCGACCCAAATTTAGGGCCGCAATTGGATTTTTAGTAAAGGAAGAATTTGATATCACCTGGAGTGATTGGAGTATGGTGCCTGAAGGAAAGAGGACCCGTTGCTGGACTCGATTGTGCACTAAGTTCATTTTCCCGGAGGAAACAGAAGAGTTGGTCAAGGGTCATGTCATGAAGCAGTTAGCAATATCATTAGGGGCTATAGGCACGATATGAATAAAAAGTGGCTGGCCGAAGGGGCGGGACCCGACGAAGCGGTACCCTATCACAGCGAACAGTGGTGGGCACGTTTTCGCGTCATGAAAGACTCCGACGATTCCAAGGCTAAGAGCAGAGCCGCCTCGAACTTGCGAAGAAGAACAAGTACCACCACCACCTCGGCACCGGTGGTTACAAGGCAAAGATTCCTAAATGGCGGGCGGAAGACGAAGCAAAGAGGAAAGAGGGCCGTTGGCATTGACCGATATAGTGCCTAAAAAGAAGTGCGAATTGGCTTCAAGGCTCGGAAGGCAAACACCGAGAGTGATGAGATCTCTGTCCCGATGAGATCAAGCCGATTCTTTGAGAAGGTTTTGGAAGCAACAAACCTAGAAAAGACGGGTGCCTTCAAGTCACAGAGGGAGAGGGACAGCCTTACCCATGCTCTAGGTAACCATTTTTTTCCATTTTATTCGAGTAAAATAGAAATCGACAATGACATGAAAGATCATGTTGTAGGTAACCCCGAGCATCCAGGCCGTGTACGGGGCGTCTCATCCAAAACCAGCTGGAAGGAGGATTCGGTGAAGAGTGGAAAGGCATGTATAAGAAAAGAGAACGACATAAGGAGCACATGAAGGATTTTTTTGAGCAGCAGGCTGCCAAAAAGTTTAGGGATATGATGGAAGACTTCTTCAAAAAATCCTGATCCTAAAGTGATGATGAAGCGGTTGGCGGGAGCAAAGATATACGCTCAACAAATGTCATCACAAGCTCCGTCGTATATGCGGCTTGTCCTAGCTCAACCCTTGGGTAGCCAGGAGATGGCCACACTGTAACGTCCCGCCTCCTCGAGGCCAGGCCCACTTATATCTGATAGGTTAATAGGACCAATACTGCCCTCACAGACCAACACCAGTCTTTTCTGCGCACTTTGTCCTCACTCATGCGCACCCGGGAGGTTCCGGAAAAGAAGTTGCAACTTGTTGGTATGAGTATCATAATAATCCTATTAAGCCCTGGGCCGGGGTGTTACATCCTCACCCCGTTAGGAGATTGACGTCCTCATCGATCAACCCCAGGCCAGGAACCTCCTCTCTTGGCCACGTCCGTGTGTCCAGTGCCAGCGCATGTACCATGCTGTGTGACCACGACGGATCCACACCAGCCATGCGCACCATGCCTGCGCAACTGCGACACACGCGCCCGTGAAACCGCGAGAGTCGGCTCTAATACCATTTGTAACGTCCCGCCTCCTCGAGGTCGGGCCCACTTACATCTGATAGCTTAATAGGACCAAGACTGCCCTCACAGACCAACACCAGTCTTTTCTGCGCACTTTATCCTCACTCATGCGCACCCGGGAACGAATTTCCGGTTGGTCACCCATCCTGAAATTGCTCCAGGCCAAGCACGCTTAACTTTGGAGTTCTTTCAAGATGAGCTTCCGGAAAAGAAGTTGCAACTTGTTGGTATGAGTATCATATTAACCCTATTAAGCCCTGGGCCGGGGTGTTACACACACAATCTATGCCCTTTCCAAGCAGTATAGCGTCAACAACAAATGAGGACCATTATCCAGTTGACGATATTGATAAACCTTGGCCTTGCTCCTTGGTAATTGGATATGGCCTTAGGAATCAGCATACAAAGCAAGTCGCCACAGGCAATGCTATCCCTGGACGTAGTTTCCATGGTGTCGAGATGCAAGATGCATCTTTGCGGGGGTGGAAGTGTTGACGGTCGAGAGTGGATATGAAAGGCGACTTCATCGACATCCCCGACCTCTGAGGGTATAGAGAAGCTTGGACAAGCAATCAACAACTTCATACAATGGCCGAGACGGTACATAAGGTTGATTGATCCACCAACGGTACCCTCTCCAACAGTGCCTCAACCATCCCAAGAAGCCGAAACAATTCAACAGCCACCATCGCCAATGCATGCTCTAGCATCCCCGTACATTTATGAGCCACCGCCGTCCTCTCCAATACATGATCTGACATTCTCGCTGGATGAGCTCGAGGGGCCAGCCAAGAACATGCCTGAGCAGCAGACTCCGCCAGCCAAGAAGGACACAACACGGGAGAAGGAGGATGAGCAAACTCCCCCGGCACCACCAAAGCAGAAGGAAGATGAGCAAACTCCCCCACCACCACCAAAGCAGAAGGAAGATGAGCAAACTCCCCCACCAGCACCAGCCTCCAAGAAGGCGAAGAAATTTCCAATTCTAAAATTCATTTCTCCCTATGAGCCGAAAAAGGGGAAAGCAGCAGGCACAACTCTCTTTATGAAAGGACTTGGAAAGCAGCGGACGGCACGACTCGTTGAGCTCGAACCGTCACAGAAAAAGGAAGCCGCCGGCCAATCAACAGAAGCCGTGCCACCATCAACGGAAGCCCCAAGTGGCGATGTACATGTCGAACGACCATCAAGTACGCCATTGACCCCAAAGGATATAAGAAAGCCAACGATCGATGATTATGTTAATGTCCCCAGTAACTATGTGCCTGGAAGGCCTATGATGCAATGGACGGTGCTTGAAAAGATTCAATGGCCAATAAAAAGGTTTCATGACTGGTACATAAGAGCAGTGAATGCTGGCCTCCATGTAATTAGTGTTGATATACCAGCAGACGTGTTTGCTACTGGCACGAAAAAAAGCAGGGCATTTGTTGTTACCTTCGAGGACATGCACTTGTTGTTGAACTATAGGCGGCTTGACGTTCAACTCATAAAAATCTGGTGCCTGTAAGTATCACTCATGCACACACATTTTTTATTATTAAATATGTACTATGAAACTCTAATATGCGGATGTTGTCTGTAGTTTGCAAGATCACGAGCAGAGGTCATTAACTACCGGAGCGATGGTCGGTTATCTAAGCCCTATCAGGTTATAACAAAATATACATAAATTTGTACTGACAAATGAAGATAGAGCCAAGATAGAGAAGGACAAAACACCAGAAGCAACCGCAGAAGCTATAAAAGAGTTGCAAAGAAAATACGAAGATGATTATGCCCTCTATCTCGGTAGAGCAATGCTGAGATATAAGTACAGAGATTTCATATTGGCACCTTACAACTTTAGGTAAGCGTGACTTTGTATACGTACTTCAAATTATCGTGTAAACCTTAAGTACATGTGTCGCTCACTCATTTATTCATGCAGTGACTATTGGATTGTTTTTTTATATTTATCCCTTCCAAGGGAGGGTGCTTGTCCTTGACTCCTTACATTTTTCTCCCGAGTCGTATCAACCATTCTTGGTTCAATTAGAAAGGTGAGCCAACATGCAACCACATGCGTACTTATATGAATTAGAGTTTCAAAATAACTTTAGTGTTTTATATTCGATATCTACAGGGCATGGCGGTTTTATAAGAAACAAAAAGGACCGGTAGACGCCGCACGCTCAGATCCTAGGGTGCCATTGACGATACAACACCATTATCCGGTAAGTTGTTCGAACACATATCATCATATAAATAATACACAAGGCATGATAATTTTAGAATAATTACATTTGCTCATTATATAGTGCCACAAGTAACCTCTGGATCGGCCTATTGTGGATACTATGTACGTGAGTTTATAAGGCAGCGGGGACGATACATCAGGGACAAAAATATAGTAAATAATATCTATGTATAAAGTTTTCTCATTAAAGTTACAAATGTATATATTGGACATGTGTCAATGATGCTTTTAAACTTTGTTTCCAGCCGAGAAAGAAAGGAAAGGACGTGCTCTTTACACCAACGACTATGGAAAATATAGTATCAGACTTGTGCGGTTTTATTATGAGAGAAATAATTCTAAGTGACGGAGCATATTTTGATGAAGCGGGCGATTTAGCAAGTGATAAATTTAGAGCGCTGATAGACCTAGCAGGTCTAAATTTGAAACGAAATGACATGTAAACACTAAATGGTTGTGCAGATAACATGCATTGACGTGTATATATGTAATTTTATGGTTAATGTTTGATTTTATGTGTACATATCTATAATATTAATATGTGTTGTATGTATGATACAATTTTATGGTTCATGTTTGCATATCTTATATATATATATATATATATATATATATATATATATATATATATATATATATATATGTGTGTGTGTGTGTGTGTGTGTGTGTGTGTGTGAGACAGATATAGCATAGTGTGGAGGCAAAAATTAAAATTTGAAATAAAAATAAAAAATTATTTACACAGGCGGCATAGTGTGAGCCGTCTGTGAAAATTGGAGTTTTTCACAGCGGCTAAATTTGTCAACCGCCTGTGAAAATAACTATTTACACAAGGCGGGCCGACAAAGTGAGCCGCCTGTGAAAACCCAATTTTTCACAGGCGGCTCACATCCCGCCGCTTTATCTTGTGGGCCGATTAGTACTGACCCACGGTACAAAGCGGTGCGCTTTGGCCTTTGTGTAAATGGGTCTACCACCGCTTTGTACAAAGGATTTACGTACCAAGACGACTTCCTCTGGCGAAGGCTGTTCATATATAGTCTCGAGAGAATAAGTTCCACAGTATTTGACCATTAAGAATAATACTGAGGGTACAATTATTATAACATTTTATTTAATACCCATAATTAAATAATTATACTGAGGGTATATCAGTTATATTATGTTATTTCAATTCAATAGAAGTATAAATGGTCTTTTCACATCCTAGACTATGACACGACAACAAGTTGACAACATGTCACCTTTTGAATAGACCGCTCGATAAGAAGGACAAAGTCTCTATGGATGACTCCGGTACTTCAGTAAAACAACAAAACAAAACACTACTCCCTCCGTCCTGAAACATGCCAGTTAAAGTGACTCAAACTTGACCAAATTTTTAGTAAATAATATTCACATTTATGGCTCTAAATAAATTGATTATGAAAATACATTTTATAATTAATCTAATAGTATTAGTTTGATATTATAAATATTAATATCTTTTTATCTATAATTGGTTAAAGTTAAGATACTAAAACGTAGTACTGTGTTAGAGTTGTATTCTTTTTAGGACAGATGTAGTACTTTAGAATGTGTAGATCCAGAACTGATGCACACGACAAATTTATTGCTTGTGTTTGTCTGATAGCTTGGGTTCCGGTTGGGAATTGGTATGCAATAGTAGTGCGAGTCATCATGGATTTATATCGGCTATATATATGTATGGGTAATGGTCTGCCTCTCCATTAACCCTCAATAGAACACCATCAAAGCTTGCAAGAGCACACCAACGACATGAGTCCGCTAGAAGCAAAAGTTTTGTTGGCGGTGATACTTCTCCTTGCACCAACCACCCTCAGATCCAAGCATGCAGCCATAGCCAAGAAAGATGAAGACAAACCTACTACTACGCAGCGGCGAATAACTCTCCAAAATTGCCCAGACAAATGCGGCAGCATTAGCATCCCCTATCCCTTCGGCATCAAGGCCGGCTGCTTCCGCTCCGGATTCGAGGTCGTCTGCAACGACACCTTCAATCCCCCTCGTCCCTTCATCGCTAACCCTACCCTTGACAACAAAACTCGACCTCTTGTGACGATTTATGACAATTATTGTTTGAGCTCGTCGACGGGTTGCTTGGGGCGGGAGATCACATCCAAGTCGCTCGTCGAGATCATCGAAATTTCTACGGACAAGGCCCAAGCGCGGGTGTATGCCGCGTTCAGCTTCGCCTGCAACACGAGCAGGACCGGGGATTGGGCCAGGCGGCAGCAGATCGACGCTCCGGCGGCCTCCCCGTTCGTGATCTCGCAGGCCTCCAACGTGCTAGTCGGCATGCATCGGGCGTGCGGTCAGCGTGCAGCTCGACGGCGCCATGGATGGGACGGCGTACGGAGTTCTGGCGCCATCCTGCAGGTCCCATGTGATGCTGCCGGCGGTGCCTGTCGACGGCTCCTGCGCCACGGTGGGCTGCTGCCAGTCCCCCGACTTGCCGCCGAACATCCACTGCAGCCGGTTGGAGACGCGCCTCGACCCGATAGCCGGCAGCCCCTGCTCCTACGGCATGCTGGTGGAGCGGTCGTGGTACAAGTTCTCTGTGGCCGACCTGGACAACGACGACGTCTTCCGCAGGAACAACCCCAGGGGGGTCCCCGTCGTCCTCGATTTCGCCGTCAGGAGTAACACTGCTGGTTCGTCGTTTGCTGCCATCAGGAGCACTGGTTCGTCGTGCCCGGCGGCAGGGCAGCCGGTGCCGCAGGGTTACGCCTGCGTCAGCGGCAACAGCTCTTGTGTTAATGCGGTGAACGGCCGCCCAGGTTATGTCTGCAAGTGCTGGGACGGGTTCCATGGCAATCCTTGGATCCCAAGCGGATGCCATGGTACGTCAGCACTACTATAACTATATTCTCGCAATAGTACTTCATTTGAAGTTTGAAGCGGCTAAGAAATACCTTTGCTACATACCAGCGCTCAAACTTTCTACGAAATTGTGACAAAAATTCGTGATTAGATAGTTTTATCTACTATACCTAAATAGGAGGAACCCACTAGCTGAATTCTCTGTGATTTCCTTGCGCCACGTCACCACAAGAGCCTGCACATTCACCTCCGTAATCTGTTTCCTCCACCCACTCACGAGCGCACTTCTGCCTGCTTGCCTTCATGCCATCTTGCTGCGCACTACTCTCCTTCACTGCTGCAACCTACATCGGCTGAAGCATCAAGAAAATGAACCGAACAGTCATTTCTGTCTGTCGGGCTCCCTCGGTCTGCCCAGCTTCCCCATCTATTTGTATGAATCTTCTCTTAGGCAAATCGGAAAGATGCTCATTTCGAAGACATTTTGAAGCCTGGAGGCGCAGACATGCTGAAACCTGGAGGCTAGCTCAGTAGCTAGCCGCAACAAGGGTACGCCAATTATATACTTCACGGCCTCCTACTCAGTAACGTCCGGCTATACTGTTTTACATAGAGTTCATCGTCAGTAGTTTAGATTTCTATACTTCTTGCTTTTGAATTTAGGTACTATAATAATAATTTTCATCTCATTGTGCCCTTTTCGGCATCATCAGGTCAGTCCACTGATGAATTTTCTGACCCCAATGGTTCCTCAAAAGAAGTCCACAGCATATTATTCTGGCGTGCTTGCCATATAATTGTGCGACTATGCCAGATAAGCTCAAGCAGGTCATGCCGATTATTCTGCTTCTAGCTACTAGGTAAGCTCCAGCAGGTGATGCTGACCAAAGAAAATAATCTCATACACTACTTCCTCACCTACTTTCAGAAAGAATGATTTATATTGCTTCATTAATTATTCAATATTCATAATGGATTGCTACAGGAACTATAGCTTCCTCGAGGGTATTTGCATGCTTCTCTCTTATGTCTCGTACATCTTTTTCCATCAAGAGATAAATAGTTTTTTTTTTTTTTTTATTGCCTCTCATCTGGGTATAGTTGTAGAATCTGCTGATAAATAGTTCTAATTAAAGATGTTTGTCAGGTTCCTCAGTTTGTGAAGATGGATCATCATCTTCCATGATCGGAGATTTCAAGACAAAATCAGGAAGAGCCATTACTTCAGTATTTTAGTGCCCGCCGCATAGACATTCATAGTTTCCAAACAGTTTTTTTTTTCCGAATGTAACAGTTTTTTTTTCTTTTGTAATGAACCCGGATGAAGTTTCTACAGCTCTTTTTTTTTCTTCTAAACAGTGAACCAACAAGATTATTTCGCCATTTAAGTTCACATTATTATCTTATTGTTTAACTGAAATTTTCTTTCAATGCGGCCGCTAATCTCTATGCTATCATGGTAGATGCTATATACAAAATTTCAAATTCTATAAATCCTCTTCCTCTTAGACAATACTAAATTCCCGCAGCAACGCGCGGGGTATCATCTAGTTTCACTAGTTAGCAGTTTGCATAGCTTAGAGCATCTCCAAAAATTTAGCTATCCTGGCTTGGGTAGCTAAACAAATAAAAATACCTCTGAAAACGGGATCAAACAGCTCCGCAAGTGCTATATATGACCAAACGGGCCGCACGGCACGGGCACGGGCACGGGCACGAGTGCGCCCGAGCACGGCACTATTGGGCACGGCACTATCGGGCACGGTACCGTAGCCGTGCCGTGCCACATCGTGCTGTCGTGCCGAAGTTCTAGCCCAGGCACGGCCCTATAGCATGTTTGCCGTGCCGTGCCGTGCCAACAAGCATGGTGGCCCGACGTGCTTCCACAAGCCCGGCTCCGCCCAAGGAGCGAATCAACGTTGCCACAGCCGAGCGCGGCCACCGCACGGATGCGCGCGCGCCACCGCTGAGGGCTGCCACCGCACCGACGCGAGCCGCCCGCCGCCGTGCGTGGCCACCACACGGATGCGCGCCGCCGCCCGCTGAGCCCGGCCACTGCACGGAAGCGTGTCGTTGTGTCTCACTCGAACGCCGCAGCGCCGCTGCAGCTATGTCTCGCGTTGCCGCCACCGTTGCTGCGCCTTGAGGAGAGGACGAGCAGGGGAGGGAGTGGTCTGGGACCATCGGCCGCCGGCTTAGAGAGCGCGAGACAGAGAGGCTCGATACGAGGAGAACGTTTCTGCTGTTGGGGCTCGGGAGGAGTAGCGAGTGAAAGAAAGAAATTGCTGCTGGGAAAGGGAAGTCTGAGATCGATTTTATACCTAGGTCACCGATGTTGCAAGTCTATCCAAGGGTCAGAAATATTGCAAAACAATCCAATGATCGAAAATAATCGGGCCACCATCGTGCCGGCCCATTAACCGTGTCGTGCCCGTGCCGGCACTACGGGCCGAACCTGCGGCCCAGGCATGGCCCGGAATCGTGCCCGTGCCGGCACTGGCACTATGGACTCCGTGCCCGTGTCGTGCTAGTGCCGTGCTTTTTAGGGCTGAGCCTGTGCCGGCCCATCGTGCCTGGCCCATTTGGAAATATATAGCAAGTGCCCTTCGCTATCCCTCATGTTCGCTAGGCAAATATCCCGAGCCACTGGTCTCGGTATCCCGAGCACTCCATCCATCCCCGCGGCCTTCCCCCGCCTCCCGCCCCTCGGCTCCTGCCTCCACCTGCCAGAGCGCCGCCACCGCCACTCCAAGGGACACGGATCACATGCAGTGGCTATTCACACTGCAAGTTAAGCAGTGGCCACACATGAGCCATTCATCCAATCAGCAACGGCTGGATTAGATATCTTCTTTTTCCCCTCATTTCTTTATCTCACCTTTTACTCAAACGTATGCAAAAATCATTCAAGAGCACTAGCAAACCACATATGCAGATCAGCATATATACAGACATACATGCGCATGTCTGAACATATTCAAAATATGAGTGTGCTGAATTGCCAGCCGTACAGAATAATGCCCACATACATATTAGATCTTTTTGATCTATATCACTAATTCAATGCTAAGTATTGTTAACCCAAAAGCTTAATGCAAAAGCTGAAGAGGAGAGCGTATATGCACTGTTCCTATCTTCATATACAAAATGTTGCCACCCAATGTCACCACTAAAAATACCAATCATCTATCCCTCCAATAGAGTCAGGATTAGTGGCATCTTGAATAACACTTGAACTCTGAAATGAGATACAGAAAGGTAGATAGAAAAATCAGCAGCCTTAGAATTTTATTTTTTTAAAATAAGGAGAAAGCCAACATACCTTAATAAGTTCAGAAAAACTATTAAGTGATTCATATTGTTGAGATTCTCCCAAATTAACATGCTGTGTAGCTTTCTTTGTTGTCTTCTTGTTTGCTTTGGTGCCACTTTCTTCATGTTGTGTACCTTTGTTTGTTGTCTTCTTGTTTGCTTTGGTCCTCTTTTTCTTCTGAAATTTTTCAGTCCAAGATTTGTTCCGTTTTGAACCACCATTTTTCTTTTCTTTCTTCTTTAGACCAGCAACATTTGCAAACTGATCAGGTAAACTGAATGGTGCCTGAACGCTAGAATTTTCAGCATCAATTTTAGGAGTTTCTCTGATTTTTCCTTCCACCTGCTTACTGACATTGTGAAGTGCCTCTTCAACAAGCAAGCAGCAGTTTTCAAAATCAGCAGCTCGTGAAGCCAATGGGAAGAATATTCGGCAAAGATTTTTGTACCGATGTGTAGCAGCTAACTTAGGATTTTCCACTATTTTCTTCCCATGCATATCTTGGATAGTCTCTGACCTTGCGCCTCGTGTCCACCGCTTCAAAATGTATCTTTCAGGCAATAACTTAATATTCATCAAATCGAGACCTTTTAGTGCATGCGTACATAATATACCAATTCTTTCAAAGAGTCTACAACTGCATGTGACAGCCTGATCAGCAAGGTTGATTATAAGCTGTGCGCTCTTCTTCAAGTGTAGATGATTCCCCAAGAGCTCCAATTGCAATGGAAAATTCAGTGCTTTCATTTGAATCAATAATGTAAGCTGCTAGTGACTTTTCATATTCAGCTTGGAAGGCTTCAAAAATTGCAGGTGTATATATCTTACTAGTTTGTACCAACATAGGCGCCATCATCAAAATTCTTGGTTGTTTCTTTATAGATTCAAATTCAGCTTGTAACTTCCTCTCTCTCTTGTCTTCAACAACTTGCTCCACACGCCTTAGAAACCTAATGATGTCAAGATCTGATTTCAAATGCTTCTTCAATGCATTATTCAAGCTCTCGCTTAGTTGTGTACTTCGCATTCCTATTGGAAAAACATCCAACATGTAGCATTCAGCCCACTTGTGTTTCAAACATGTAAATGCTGTCCAGCCAACTCGATTTGCTTACTTTTCCTCTCATAGCATCAAAACCTTCTTCAAATTCTGTCTTTTTTTCATACTGATACATGCAAGCACTAAAACCTAACAAGATACTAGACTCCTCTTCTTCTTTTTCTTCTTCTCCTTCTCCTCCTCCTCCTCCTCCTCCATCTTCTTCTTCTCCTTCTTCTTCTGTCTCAGTCTTTTTTCATTCTAAGAGCACAAGTGCTTTAATGCATTCTGCGATATATGCCAGGTACATAAACCATGCCATGTACTAGTGAACACATTAGACACCGCCTTTCCCATTGCACTATCTTGATCCGTAAAAATTGTTTGAGGTTGTTTTTGATTATGGATTGACAAAAATGCATTGAATAACCACTTGAATGACTCAAATGTCTCATCATACATTAGAGCAGCACCAAATACCACAGTCTCTCTAAATTGGTTGAAACCAACAAACACACCAAATGGCCTATATTCTTTGTTGGTTCCAAAGGTACTGTCAAATGTGATGACATCGCCAAAGTGCGCATAGTCGACAATCATCTTTGCATCAGCCCAAAATATATTGGTTATCTGTTCTTCACAATCCATTTGAATGGCATATTGAAAGGAAGGATTCTCCAAAGATTTATCTTGAAAATACTTTAGCAAACTTCCAGCCTCACCATACATCATCTCTCTTTGGCGCTTGGTTCGCAAATAATTTTTATGATCACGATGGGTGTATCCGAGGTTACTTGATCCACCAACATATCTACCAAGAAACTCATGTGCTACTTTAGGTGCAATTCCAGAATCATCAGCCACATCAATATCAATAGCCTGATGCTTAGAAATGCTCCTCTGTGATGGCATCAGATGACTTGCTTGTGCAGTATGAAGAATGTGATTGTGCTCAACAAATAAATCATGTACTCTGTAAGTCCCAGTTTCTCTTTCTAAAGTAATGCCCATACGAACCAAGCAGCCTGTTCTTGTATGTGCCCTTTTTCTCTTGCAAACTGAAAACTGCCTGTTCTTGTATGTGCCCTATTTCTCTTGCAAACTGAAAACTTCTTATCTTCAGCCCGAGAACCTTGATTTGAACAAACAAACCTACATGTTGTTATTAATCCATCAAGAGCATTCTTGTTTGCGTAGCACTTCCGAACATCAAACCCCATCCTACCACCATACGTGACCCAAAAGCTCCAAGCCTCATCAACATTGCTAAATATCATATTTATTTTAGGAATCCAAAAAGGAGTTGCAGCCTTTCTGTAGTTATAAATATTGTGTCAACTCTATATATATTTCATCAATAACAATCACATGAACCAGCTAGACAAATCAAAATATTGTGTTTCCCTAACATTCTCAAGACATTTCAACAAATATAATTCAACTATGCAGGAACTAATTAGCTAGAAGGATTTAGAACAACCTTGCAGGCGATTCCTCGAGCACCTGTTGGGCGTCATCCATGGCACCATCTTCAGCAACTGTTGGAGCAGTGCTTGCTGGAATGCTTTGCGCCATGAGAGGTTGCACAGGGCCATGGGGACGATGCGTGGCACTGGCCTTCTTTGACGCGCACGCCTTGCTCGGCGTCGGCACGGACGTCGTGACACCTCCTGGAGCAATGGGATGAGGACGTTGGAGGACAACAGCAGGGACATAAGGACTGAGGAGCAGCATTGCCTCCACTACCTGTGAGGAGAGGTCCTGGGCGTTTCATGGTGTGGCAGCTCGCCGACCTCACTGCGCTCACGCGCCGCCGGCCGGACAGACGGCGCCGGCCCGATGCCTTGTTCTTATGGAAATAATGGCGCCAAAGTGCTAGAGTTTCCCTCCAAGAAAAACCAGGGGAAGGAAAAAGTAGGAGCCCATCCCAGCCGTTGCTGACTGGATGAATGGCTCATGTGTGGCCACTGCTTAACTTGCAGTGTGAATAGCCACTGCATGTGATCCGTGTCCCTGTGAAGCTCCCTCCAGATCTTGATGAGTTTCAGGTAGAACTGAGTCCTCTGTTCTTTCCCCCAAATTGCATCCCCATCTCGATCTCTCTCGCTGGGCTATAATAATTCGATTGTTGTGACATGGAGCATCCCCAAGCCACTCTCCTACTAATCTCTTCTTCAGTTTGGTGTTTCCTCTCACCATCAGAGCTGTCACGAGCTCCAGGAACTTCATCCATGGAGGCACAGTCGCAAGCTCGAACCACATAGTCTCCCCTCCCAAAACCACCAAAACGGAATCCCCACATCCGCCTCTCTCCCCCGTGTAATTATCGTGAGGAACCGTGGCCGGGAACTCTACTTCGGCGACCCTCCGGCGACGCTCCTCCGTGAGCAACGGCGGCGCTACTGTGACGACGATGGCGTGGTGGTCCTCATCCCTCGACCCCTCTGTTCTCTGTATTGGGCTTGGCCCTTCTGATCCGTGGCCTGGCCCATCTCAGAACCCCAGCAGCCCAGCAACAAAGCCCACCCGTGAAGCCTATCTCATTTGGCCAGTATGTTGGAATGTACCAAAATATAGAGAGAAAATCTTGGCTA
The DNA here is from genome assembly GCA_015844335.1 of Chrysopogon serrulatus. Classification (NCBI taxonomy): domain Eukaryota; kingdom Viridiplantae; phylum Streptophyta; class Magnoliopsida; order Poales; family Poaceae; genus Chrysopogon; species Chrysopogon serrulatus. The sequence continues at coordinate 47,211 of JADLZL010001171.1, forward strand.
AATGGATAGCTAAATGGGAATATGGGCCTAGTTTGGTTGAGTCTAAAAAATTTTTCGCGAAAAGAGAAACTTGTATGCATGGAATACTAAATAAAGTCTATTTGCAAAACTTTTCTCACAGATGGGTGCAGTTTGGTGCGACGAATCTAATGAGCCTACTTAATCCAAGATTTGATACAGTGATGCTACAGTAACCATCCTCTAATTATGCGTCAAATGGCTCATTAGATTCGTCTCGCGAATTAGTGCAGGGTTGTGGAAGTGGTTTTGTAATTAGACTTCATTTAATACCCCTAAGTAGCGGTCAAAGCAGCACAGATTTTTTGCGAATTTTTTTTCAGCCTCATCCAAACGCGGCCTGAGATTTGACTAAGGCTCTTAGATCAATTGCTCTCACTAACAGAATGTGTAGAGGTGTGTGTGTATATACACATTTTGGTTACGTGACAATTTATTGTCTGAAGTAGTATCCATGACATGCGACATCCTGTGTATTCATAGATCTGCTGAATGCTAAAGTGAAACGTATGCATGCCATTAAACTGTTGTGTTGTATGTGCAGATATCGACGAGTGTGCAATTCGCAAACAGAGTCTTTTTTTTTTTGCGATGAAAGAAGAATTATATTAGATAATAGCTGGGTACATCAACACATTACAGTTCCTCTGGATTACATAAATATTCAGAAATTCATCTAAATTATACCCACACTGTGAATAGCTCCAGATCTCAAACGCAAACCTATTTGATGTTTTGTATGGATGACTGCACAGGTAAATACTCGGCAACAATTGTTTTCGGCCAGACAGTAGATGCTCAACGGACAGTCAACATTCCTGCAGGCGGAGTTGAGAAACTTCTTTTCTTCCTTGTGTCTTCCTTTTTTCTTCTTTACGCCAACCGAAGAACGAGGAAGACGATCTGAAAAATTATTCTCCCTAGTCCTTCATCGTGGCCAGATCTAACCACAACAAAACGAAGAAGGGACCGGAGAAAATTATTCCATAGCGGCGGCAACATCTCCGCCTTGATGCCGCCGTTTGGAAACACAAGTCTCCATGTCGTCATGTCGATGAAGATGCTGATGCCGTAGATGCCGCCTTCATCTTCAACATGTCCGCCATAGAGAAAACGATTCCACCCCACATCCTCGCCGTTGCCGGAGAAGAGCAGGAGGAAGAGATAAATCTCCAATACCAAAAAACTTGGCATGGAGAAACCCTAAACCTAAAGACTCAATCTAATAGAAAAACTTACTAGAAAACAATGGATCCCCACTCCTTCCGACCTCCAACGATATGCCAGAGGAGGAGGGAGGGGGACCAGCGATGGCGGCGGCGAGCGGCGGCGGCGCCGGCTGGAGCAAACCCTAACCTAAGCCGTGTCTTTCTGCCTTTCACGTGATAGTGTGACTGAGTTGGTTTCGCAAACAGAGTCTTGAGCTCCAACAAAAATACCCTTGCGCTACTGGTGGGACATGCGTGAACAAAGTGGGAAGCTACGACTGCCCATGCCGGGGCTGGATGAACGGTGATGGCAAAACCGGGCCATGTACGGAGAAATTCCCTCGTCCGGCAAAAGTGGCAGTCGGTGAGCTTGCTGTAGCACGTACGGCTATTATTTTGATTACATCTTCTGTTCATATCTATAAAACCTATATAAAAGCTCTCCACTTAGAGTCATTAATTGCGATTTCTCTATAACCACGTTGAGCCACATCACCGCTTTTGTTTCAGCCGTTCGATCTTAAGCACACAACTAGATCCTGGCCATACGTTCTGTTTATCCTGCACTATAGTGCACTGGTAATCGGTAAATATTAAGTCATGGGGAAACTCTCTTCGCCACATTGCAATCAAGAGGCCGCACTCGCATCAGCACCGTTAGCAAATGGAAGGGGTGCAGAGAAGTCCAACAGGGCCAGTAGCACCATTGGCGTTTGGCTGTCGCAACTTCTGCTGCATTGATTTCTTCTTGAGAAGCCGAGAGGAGACTACTTGCGCCAAAGATTCAGCTTCCAAAAACTGAAAGACTCTTCGTCTTCCTGAGATCCACTATAAAACCACACACACGTGAGCATCTCCCTCATCACGCAATCGAAATCGACCCACCATGGCTTCCACCAACATCTCCATGAAGCTTCTGGTTGATACAAAGCACATGCTCTCGCTCTCCACTTCTCTCCCCACGGCTCTCCTTCCCTGCGAGCGTCCCAGTGGTGCGGCTTCGAGCAGGCGGCGACCGAGCGGACCGGCTCTGAGCGGGCGGCCTGTAGCAAAGTGGCGTGGTGCTGCGGCATGCGGCGGGTGGCGTGACTCAAGCGGGCGGCCGGCAGCGTGCGGGTGGCCGGGGCGGCGCGTCTCAGAGCGGCACGGCTCCGAGCTGCGTGGAACGGGCGGCCGGGCGACGCAGCGGATTGCGCGGCTCCAAGCGGGCGGCCGGCGGAGGCGCGGGCAGCCATGGGCGGTGTGGTGGCGGGCGTCGCAACGGCTGCGACCGCCCGGTGGCAGTGGCTACCATGTCCCTCTACAACCAGATGCTCGGCACCGATTGCCTATCCGGTTATAGGGGGGGTTGGACCGGTTTTGGTGCAGGGTTATCTGGTAGTGATATATGTCCATCAACTCATGTGCTCATCCATATATGGCATATAGGCATGACCAATTACTATTATGTGCTTTAAAAATACATGTTTTTCAAAAGTTATTTTAAATATAATTGCTTAGAGTTCCCGCGGCAACGCGCGGGGTGCTACCTAGTTTCATAAAAGAACAGTGCAACGTCAATACTCGATCACATTTATTTTCTACTAATCGATGACGAATAATAGCAAGACTAAATAGAAGAGAAAAATACAATTAAGTCACTCAGGAGTTTTTATATTTTTTTTTAGCGTAATGGCAATAGCTCTGTCTTTCAATTGGGTAGAGAAAAAGAGTATTAAAGTCATTCGGAGTTATTCCTACCAGTTTATTATTAACTATACTTCCTAGCTCTAAAAGTTGACTTGGCTACCCAGTTTTCACTTGGACTGATAGCTATACACGTTCAACTAAATTAATAGTACTGCTAGAAAGTACTATTTCTGCGTAGGAGGTGGTGACCCTGGTTCGAGTCCTCTGATTCAAATTTGGGTGCCTATTTGTTCTTATTTACAATGCCAACTAATTCCACCTGCATTCGTTGAGTATTTTTTTAATGTAGAAGTTGCTACTCTCTTTTTTATATATTAGGATATATAGATATATAGCAATCTTTTTCTATAAATTATCTAGTCATTCTCTGTTTATTAAGAGTTTAAGACTACTGGCAGTTGTTTAAAGAGGAATGCCAAGTTGTTTATATCTGATATTCTGATAATAAATATTGACATTTTTTCAACTTGTAGGGATAATTGGTGCTTTGTTAGTTGCGGGTATGGCCACAATGATTATCCTTCTAGTACTAGAGAAACAAAAGACAAGAAAGTTCTTCATGAAAAATGGAGGGTCCATTATAATGAAACATATCAACAGCATACAAATTTTCAAAAAATGGGAGATAAAGAAAATTACAAAGAGCTATTCTGATGTACTTGGACAAGGTGCCTTTGGAAAGGTTTATAAGGGATCTCTTGATGATAAACGAGAAGTTGCAGTGAAAAGATCAAAAGAAATTAACGAGGGACACAAGGAGCAGTTTGCAAATGAGATCATCATTCAGTCCAAAATCATCCACAAGAACATCGTTAGGCTCATAGGATGTTGCCTGGAGGTTGATGTTCCAATGTTGGTCTATGAGTTCGTCTCAAAAGGTAACCTTCATGATACACTTCATGGTTGCCCCAAGGTTCATCTCAGTTTAGATGAGCGTTTGGTAATCGCTATTGAGTCTGCTGATGGTTTAGCTTACATGCATTTTAAAACACCTACAATGATCCAGCATGGCGATATTAAACCTTCAAATATACTTTTGGATAACAATCTGTTTCCAAAGATCTCAGACTTTGGAATCTCAAGGCTCATACCTAAAGATAAAGCACAGTATGCTGAAGAAGTCATTGGAGATAAAATTTATGCAGATCCACAATACCTGGACAATGGTCTGTTAACAAGTAAAAGCGATGTTTATAGTTTTGGAGTTGTGCTTCTTGAACTCATTACAAGGAAGCCAGCCACGTACAGCAATCTCATCTAAAGTTTTCGTGCAACTTACACCAGGGAGAATGCGCAGAATAAAATGTTTGATGAGGAAATTAGTGGAGAAAATGAAATCGTGGCTCTTCATAATATTGCCGAGTTAGCCATCAAGTGGTTAAACGATAATGTGGACCAAAGGCCAGATATGATGGAAATAGCTGAGCGTCTCCAAAACATCAGAAGGGATATCAATAACTAAATACTACTGCAATACTATAAGTGCAGCTAGCTGCTCTACCGTTATATTATTACCATGTGTGGTATGCATGTAATACCCTCCATCTATGTTGTCTTGTGGGGGTGCTACCAACTGTCAAATTAGTTTGTACTTGGCTTTTTCAATGGTTCAATAAAGTGTAATGTTTAATTGCCCAGGGATAGAGCATTCATCATTCTGTTTATATTTATATATATATATATATATATATATATATATATATATATATATATATATATATATATATATATATATATATATATATATATAACTAGTATGAAATTGCTGCATTTACATTTATAGATGCACACAGTTACTTTGAACTGAATGAGGAACTTTTTTTGAAATTAGTGTAATGCTTTTCTAAATATTGAATGAGTTAAGAATCCCAAAGCAGATCGTCGAGGTCACTGCTGCATGAACATGTTAATGAACGGAAGACAACAGTTCTTGGTGTTGGTGTCCCACAAAGAAACTTAAGTGGACTTTTGGGTGCTCGGCATTCCTGGCAGGGAACACGGAGTAGTCTAGGATTTGGAGTATGGATATTCATAAATTCAAAAGCTAAAAGGGAAATTTGCTCAGCTCATTTGCTTGTTGTTGCTCTTCTCCATCCTACGGTTGCTGTTATTCTGCTCTACGTTGCACCGATACAGGATATAGATACGTCGATACCGATATGGAGATACCGCGATACTTTATTTTTCAAAATCAAGGATACACCGATACGGCATGTATATATATTACAAATAATAAATATAACTAATGTGTATGTGTATAATATATATTTAATAGAGATAGAAAACAATGAAAAGAACTAGTGCAGCTGGTCATCCAAACTATCACCATCTGCTATGCTTATCTTGCTAGATTGCTATCTTACTCGATAAATTGGATGGTATATGTAGAGCTCAGGAGTATCGATGAAGTATCGCGATTAATTTTATTTATTTTTTCATCTCAGTTTTTTGATACTTCTCCGATACGAGTATCGGTGGAGTATCGGGGTATCGAAGTATCGGATACGTATCCGATACCGGTACGGCACTTTGGTGAAGTATCGGTGCAACGTAGGTTCTGCTCATGCGCCCGTCTTGCCGTGCCGGAGATTCTGAATAGGGGTAGGGTCACAGCGCTCACCGAGGAGAATGGGACTACGGGGAAGACCGGAGAACTGGAGAACGCACCATGTTAAGACACTCGTCGGCCGCCGTCGCCATGGCACAGTGGCGCGCCTGTAACCTGCGCGCAGCGCGTCCATAAGCCGCGCTCTGCGTTCATCACATCTCGTTTTTTTTTTTTTTGATAAAATGTACCTGTATTAATTAGCCGTGCTCTGCGTTCACAACAACCGCATGAACCGACGGCGTGGTGACCCGAAGGATGTCTGCTATGGGTGTGGCGACCCCGACCACTTCGTCGCCAACTATCCCAGGAAGAACAAGCAGTCCTTCGGCAAGCACAATTCCAGCAAACGCAAGGAGAAGCGCGACTACACCTCTGGCAAGCACAAGTCTAAGGGAGGATTCGACAAGGAGGCGCTCAAGTACAAGTTCGTGAAGAAGATCAAGGCCAAGGAGTGCCTTCCTCGCCTCCCTCAACGACCCCGACTCCGGCGACGAGCATGCTTCCTCCTCTTCAAGCAGTGACAAGTCCGAGAGGAAGGCCGAGGACAAGCTAAACGAACTCTGCTTCTTCGCCAACTCCACCCACGGAGGCTTCTGCACCATGGCGCTTGGTGATGAGGTGGAGGGCGACAAGACCAAGGCTCTCGGCGACGACGACACATCTAAGGTATCATCTCCCGTCGATGAGCTCGCTGCTGAAGTTGAGTTCTTGACTGATGCCTTGATTAGTCAGGACAAGTTGCTTAAGCGTGCTGCTAAAGAACGTAAAGAGTTTAAGGACAAGCTAGAAATTGCACTTAAGGAGGTTGAGCTAGTTAAGAACACTGTCATAGTGACCGAGGAGCCAGAGTGATTCTTGTACCATCTACACGGTTGAGCTTACTAGTTTGCAATCCAAGTATGCTGCTTTGGTAGATGAGTTTGATAGTGTGCATGCTACATCTATCCTGTTGGCTACGTGCAAGTCTTACTCGGACTTGCAATTTGAGTTGGTCCAGGAGCTGCGCCAACGCTCTGAAACAGCTCTTGTTGAAACTGGTGCATCGCTGACCACGGGAGAAGCAAATCAACAAGCGGAAAATTAAGCTAAAAATGCTGCTAATATATATGCGGCTAGCTGGACTATTTATATGTGTAACCTTAGCTTATGTAAAATGATCTTACCTTTTTTGGAATGAAATAGCAGAAATCAAACATCCTTGGGTTCTCTTTTCTGTGTTTCTCACGTCTCTGTAATGGCGCCGTGATTTGTGTTTGCATTGCACTGTAGTCTGTATGATCGGTAACCATAGAAAAAGTTCAGGAGATGTTATTTTTCAGGCTCATGAAAATAAACATTTAATCGGTCGATGGAGACAAAATGTTCCTCGCTAAAAAAAATCACTTTTATCATAAAATGTTTCGGTAGTATAAATTATTTGTTTCACACTGAAAATGACCTGGAAAAGGTAAATTATATGACTTATTAATCACAAGCCGTACCTGCTCCGATCCCAGCTCATCCGCGCTACAAGTGGCTTCATGGCTGCTGAAGAAGAAGGTATAGCCTTCGTCCATGAAGCTCTGCACGGCGCGCGGCGACCAGATTACCAACATAAACCTCTCGCCGGGTCAAGTATGTTTGTCCAAATAGATTAGATTTCCTTCTACATGGTCTAAAGTGTAAGTTGCTTACATATATAAGGGCAGATAACTTGGCTGCTAAGTTTCTTCTAGCGAACTTAGCGGTCAAGTTAGCTCATACCTAATCCTATCTATAGTATAATAGATACATCGACACTACGAGAGACTTATCTATCAAAGTACAGAGGTTTCATTAGCAGGGATGTGAAGCACTACTACTGCAACCGTTTATAGTGACGGTCAAAATCGGTATATAGGGGGCGGCTTCTACAGCCGCCCTTAAGCAAAGGTCACTGTAAACAGGCAATTTGCAGAGGAGGGCAGGGCACCTGCCCCTGTAAAACAGGTTACAGGAGTGGGCCATAAGACAGCCCGCCCTATAAATGTCATTCTCAGGGGCAGACCATTAGACCGCCCGCCCCTATGAATAACATTCCCAGGGGCGGGCCATAGGACAGCCCACCGCTATGAATGACATTCCTAGAGGCGGGCTATAATGTTGCCCGCTCCTACAAACTACGCCGCCCCTGGTGGGAAAGCATTTACAGGTGTGTGAATGCTTTCTCGCCAGTTTGAAAATTTAAAAAGCAAGCGCCTTTGTAAATTGGCTTCCCGCCAATTTCAAATATCAAAATTTGTTCTTGATATAGATATATAGATATAGGTAAACATATACACACACAGATATATTATCCATCAACGAAGTACTAATAGTGAGATGTAATAAAAATACTTGTACACAACAAACTTTTAAATGTCACTACATGGGGATTGGACAAGTTCCAAGAAACATGACTTAGAAATATTGCCGCTTTGTCCAACTGAAGAGTTGCTTGAGGATTGGATTATGTGCCCAAATACCGTCTTCCTCATAGAAGGCACTACATGGGGATTCGACAAGTTCCAAGAAACATGACTTATAAATATTGCCGCTTCGTCCAACTGAAGAGTTGCTTGAGGTTTGGATCATGTGCCCAAATACCGTCTTCCTCATAGACGGCGCCGTCTTCATGACAAATTTCACGGAGGATGAATCGACACAGGTCTCGTCTCACGTTATCAACTTGTTTTTCTCCAAAATTGCATTGTGTATGATCGAATTTCTGATACTGCAATAATGACCAATTAGTTTAGAACCCATTAACAAAGCTTGCAAGTTATGAGATATACAGAATTTACGTACTCGGCCTGCCGTATATCTCCCGTTAGCTCTCAAGTACTCGCACACGACGTATCCGCACATGACACTATTTTCCGGTTGTTTATAGCACTTGAAAAAAATAAAAACACAGAGTTATCCCATATAAGATATAAATCAAAGCAATGTGCGATAATGAAACAATGTGTGGTTAAGGGAGGCCGGAACGATACCCGAAAATCCCATCGTGGATTAAGCTTCCGTCCGGTCTTTCCTAATTTTGATTTTGGCGTACACAACACGATTATTTTTTTTTTCAAAATATTGAGGAATTCCGTGTACGCACTGCACGACACATATCTTATCTTATCTTACTACTAAAAAGAACAAAGTGTTATGGTATCACACTAATGACCCCGCCCGACACTAATCACCCGCGCCTCTCCTTCCCTTTCCTTTGCGCACGCCGCCGCGAAACCGACGCCCACGCACCATGCACAATCCTCGCCTACTCACGCCATAACTCATTTGTTCCCGTCTGATGCCTCCCGCCCCTTTCCTGCCACCGCCCCAACTGCACCTTCACTCTGCCCCATCGCGCCACCGCCCCGTTCGCTTCCATACCGCTCCTCCTCCTCCCATATAAGATATAAATCAAAGCAATGGCCGGTGTACAGAGCAGCCTCTTACGCCTGCTCCTCGTCTCTGCCCGTGCGCCACCACCACCAGGTGTGAGGTGCAGATTCCCCTTTGCCTCTGCCTCCTTCCCCTGCTGTGGTTCTTCTTCTGTGCCGTGGTCCTTAACGTTGCACCAGCCTGAGAAGTTGTGCCACAGCAATAATTCGTGGTGATTGGTGAGTGCTTGGCGTTGGCGAGTTGAGGCACTAGGGGATCCGCCTCACTGTTGTTGATTTGGGTGGTAAAATATTAAATTATCTGATCATAGTGTATGTACTTTTGGTCTGAAGTTTGAAATAATTCTAATCTTGGCTTCAATAGGTATCTGAAGTATTCAAGGAAATGAAACTTGCTGGATGCACTTGAAATGTTACAAGATGAGTAAGTATTTGATTTCTGATGACTTGCTCTTTGCCCTTTAGGGATGAATACAGTGGATGATTGATGATGGATGCAAAATATTTTGACAGATATATATTGAATTTGGAAACCTTGCTATTCTAATTGTTTCATTGCCAATACTTGTAATTTCAGGGAACCCACCTTACTTTTTTCTTACACATGCATGATGCAGAGTAAACAGGGGTTGAGTGATTAGTTTTACACCTTAATTTATACACAATGGATGAGTGATTAGTAAACACATGTTGTGCAAATTCCTTACAAGCTGTTTTATTTCAGTATATTAAGAACTTGGTGTGAGTGTGACAAGAAATTGCTAAAAATATTTCTTTTGATTATTGTTTTTTATTTAACTGGGCCCAACTAGCTAAATGATAGCATATGTAATCAGCTATCGAGTGGTATAGTGTACCCAACTGTATTTTCACTATTAATAATGCCACTTGTAAATACTGTAAATTTGAAGTAGTATAGATGAATTATGATTCAGTCCTAACAAGCTGTAAATACTCAGTCCTTCATTGTTCCATTCTCTAATTGCAAATATCCCTTTAGAGCTGAACCATAATGCTTGAAATTTGCCATTTTATGAAATACATGTCAATAATGAGGCATTGGTACTTAGTAGTTTCAGCGAGCTGAGTATTCCATTTTCATGGACACCACGTCTTTATTAGTTTTGATCATAATGTTGATTACTGTACTTGGGGCTTCTGGTAGGACTAGTGCTGCTGCCCCCCAACACTGGCTCTGTCTCCGCCTCTGTCTTTGATGTGCTGGTCTGATCATTGTAAGATGTGCGTAGAGTCAACCAGACATTCTTTGAAGTCTGAAGATCAGTAGATTATTTTCTTGTACCAAATTTTCTGAAACTGGTGATCTCCTCTGTGTGAAATGAGTGCTAATCATGTTCCAAATTTCTTTTAATTCCATGAAATTTTAAGTGTAAGATTATTAACTCCAATCTCAATTCAGAAATCTTAACTGCATGCTGAACATTTCTTGGATTAACTCGGTTAATTATTACTAACGCTATTCATTTCTTTAGCTTCTTTGGCTTGCATTTTGGCAGCCTGTCGGTATTGTCATGATGAAGCCTGAACATGTTCAGGAGCAAGAGGTGGAAATGTCCCACGGCCTGCTTGTAGGTTGTGGAGGCGGATCGGAGCAATGATCAGGTTGTACCTTTTGTATCCAGACTAGATTCTCAACTTTATGCTTTCTTGGGTATTTCATGGACAATTTCTCTGGAGGATGCCTTTCACTGATGAGTAACGACAACTCAGGTACACTTAACTTTTTAAGAAATTGGAACTGATTAGCATTCAGTTTCTTAGTATTTTTGTTTGCTTTCTGTAGCTGGCAGACATGAACTTGCAGGCAAACAAAACACTGTTTTCGATAGCCTAAAGGATGGAAATGCTGCCCTTAACAAATCTGTGGATAGTGGAGGACAACTGACAATTGCGAGACTTGGAGTGACAAGGGTGTCAAGACAAGCCCCGACGAACTGAAATTGGTAACCATGGGGGCTGAAGCTATTGCTGATTGCGTTAGTAAGTGTGACCAGCTTTTCTACTATTTTTTACTGGCAAATATGCTTTGGAATGAGATCTTTGTGTGTTTAGGTTTCCACACTGCGTGAGAGCTGTACAGAAGCAAAGCATTTGACTCAAGCCTACTTTGTCAGATTCGTCCTCTGTGAGGTCAGTAAACTTCTGTTCCATATAAAAGCCAACAACAGAAAGAAATCCAGTTCAGTGTTTCAAATTTTGATAAATTATCTCTCTTTGTTATGTAAACATCAGATGTTTGAAGGATCAATTCAGGCAGGAACACCTGAGGATGAGGCATCAATATTTAATACATTTGGAATTTGGTGATTTATGTAAGTGAGACCTCTTTAACCTTAGTCAGATGGCCAATGACCTCTGATTTGGCACTGCATCTGGGATTTGTGTTGTTGGCTAACATGTGAGTTTGCCTGCTACGTTGTTCCACAACTCACTAATTTGCTGTGACATTTCCTTTTAAATAAGAAAGAGTGTACCAAGCTCATTAATTTTGTCAATGGAATGCAAATGGATCATATTTAGCTTTTAAACTTGTGCATTTATATGTCTAGATACATAGCAAAATAGATGAACCAAAAAGCCAAAAGCGACTTATAATTTGGAACAGAGGGAGTATTAGTTTGAGGATGCATCTGGCAGGTATTTAGTTCACAAAGGTGATATCTTCACCACAATCTAAACAACTTAATGACCTTAAATCATCGCTTTCCAAGGAGGCACTTAGCTAAAGTGAACTATAATATGTGCTCCGAAGATGGTTGACCATACAAGGCGTTTCAGTTATCCATGCCTAAATAAAATTAAAACCATGATGCAGATAGATAGTTTTTTTTTCATGTGTTCGCTGAAAAATACAATAAGAGTATGTGCATTTGTAAAACCCGTGGCAACGCACAGGCACTCAACTAGTCAAGATAAAAATCGATAGATAAGTACGAGTTCGCATAAGAGTGGACTAACATATCCGTACTTTGCAATATGTCTGCAAACTCCGCGAGCTCCTTTTTATGATCATGCCTGCTTGGGTCCAAGAGTACAAATCTGGCCTCCTTGGGTTCAATTATGAAGCAGACAAAGTGGTCGCCGCATAACAATATAATCGAAATTTGTTATTCGGTGTGCGGGCATTTAATTTTCAATTAAGTTACTAGAACAAACTTACTCATAGTGGTATGGAGCGTAAAAACTATGCTCCCAGTTTTTATCATAAGACCTGAGATGTAGTCGGCTACCTCTTTACTTTTTTCGGACCACTTGTCATTAATGGCCTTCTTAAACTGCTCAGGGGTCATGGATGCGAAGGGTTCCCTAGTGTTGTCATACACTGGTTTGTGGTGTGATGACTTGCAGATTTTTAAGTCGCTCAGGTATGTTACCTTATCGCACCCGTACTTCCTTGAATCCTGGATCTGCATTCTGGAACATGTAGCAGAGTTTATTAGTATCTACGTACAAGTAACAGAGATATTAATTATTGTAATAAGGCACAAGACACTTGCAGGGTCCACACGGTTATTAGCTGTGCGTCCAATCTCTCCTTGCGGTACAAGTTCCACGTCTCGAAAGTCAACCATGACAAGAGGGGCACCGCCCATCTCCATCTGTTCTTGCATGTCCGCAGGGATTTTGGCATTAACGTATAGAACAGCTTTCCTTGATGCCTCCATGTACCAATTGTGCCACCTCATCATTTCCCACGGGAGTTGCATGTACTCATCCCAAGTGATAAATGGCTCTCCGAAATCATAAAAAGGTTTGACCCTATCATCTTTCCACTGAGGTTTCTTTTCTTTTACCTGTTTTTCAGTGCTTTGTATCATCTTGCTCGGGTCTGATGGCGTCGGCTGGTTGAAACATGCACGTTGAAATGCCGCAACTTCATCTGCATATTTTGTTTCAAAGTCAGATATCATCGTCGGCACCTTTGTCGGTCGTTCTGGCTTAGGTGCCTTTAACGGAGCAGGAGGGGCAGTAGTTGCTGATTCATTTCGTTGCTTTGGTTCAGGGGTGTCAGGAAAAAGGCTTCGGCTGTCTGCAGAGGCGGGGTCACTGGATACGAGGCTGCAGAAGGTTCTGGTGCGGTGGTGCCTCCGCCTCCTGATTTGGATAACCACCCATAGCTTCGTTGTCACAGAAGGTTCCCGCATTCCCCAGCGACATATCAGCATTAGCCGCCTCGATCATCTGCCCCTCCGTTGGTGCTGCCAGAGGAGGCGACGGTGCTAGGGGAGGAGGCGAACGTGCTGGCGGACGAGCGACGCGAGGAGTACTCTGGAACTTGATATCGGCTTTGTGCCAGAGGACGAACTTGTCCACTGCCTCTCCCAGTTGTGTGATGCCATCGGCCGTTGGGTAATCGAGCTTCTCCACCTCGTGTCCTAGCTCGACTCTGTTCACATAGGCCTTGGCGTAATGGTCTGGGATAGGCCGCACACGGTACGTTTGGTCAGGATACAACATAGCATCCGCTACATGCATCGTCCGGTGGGCAGACCTCCGAGCGGAATGTGAAGCTCGCAAGGAGTTTGCTCGTCGATGCCATCAACAATGGGGTACTTGGTCCTTGCCGTCGACTGTAGGCTCGTACGTGGACAGGTATTGTCGTCTTCTGTGTCTGCCAGGGCCGCTGCGCTACCTTCATATGGCATAAGCACGAAGCGAGGGTGGTCGGATAACTCACCTCTCTGCATCTGTTGCTAGCCTCTTCAAGATATTTGAAGAAGCCATCCTTCAACGCAGCATCAACCTCTTCCCTGACCTGGTCCGTAAAACGGGCTCGCGTATTTGTCGAAGCCAACTTTCCAGCTCATTTTACTAGACATGCCTATCACGCAGCCTCTGTTCCCTCGGTTCCCTAAACCCTCGGAGAGTTGGTCGTACTCCCTGTTCTCCTTGAATTCCCCAGACTTTTGCTTCTGAGCCACCTCCTTGATCCTTGCAACAACTGCGGAGGTTTGCGGTTCTGGGCATCTGTAATACCTCCGGTGTTACGTTAATCTAAACATGTCATGTCATCATAAACATTGCATCAGCATTCATAATTAGAGAATCTTAACATGTATAACTAAAATAAGTTTACAAAGTTCTAGGATTGTTTGAGCTCTTTTTATATCGTATGTGCATGAGTATACCATTCAAATCTCGCTTACATATTTAATCATGTATATAAAAGCAATCAACTAAAACCAACCTTGATGCTTGAGAGTGTTTGGCTAACTATGTCTAAAAAACCCCAACCTTGTTTTACAAGTCAAATCATATAGAAGAAAGAATCAAAATTGGATTTGAAATTCAAATTCCAAACCCTAGCCTGAATGGCTGAGTGTTGGAAATGGAATATCATTTTCAATTTTAAGGAGCTAACCATAATTAATTTTGTAAATAAAAATTGCCAAACTTTAGTACCATTTCAAAGTATGAACTTTGTACTTTGAAACTATGCCATTGGTTGAGTTTGAAACTCACCACAACACCATTAATGAATTGCCCAAAATTTGAATTTGCAAAAGGTCATTTTGAAACCATGAATTGCATTTGAAAAGGGATTTTCAAAATTATTTAGAATTTGGGTATGCTCCCAAAAGCAAAGTTGTAGATCTCAAGATTTTGAACAACTTTCATGTTGGGAAAATTTTAAGTTTCAATTTGAAATCCTTCCAAAAACCCGAAAGTTCAAATTCCTGTTTAACCCCTTTTTGATTGTGATCAAAATATTCAAACTTTGGGAAAACTTCAAAAATACAGATTGTGAACCTCTTTGAGCTCTACAAGTTTGGTAAATAAAGTTTTTCATGTTTTTGAATAAAATTTGAGGTAATTTCAAAAGTTTCCCAAATTGAAATTTGCCCCTTTTTTATTTTTAAACTCTAATTTAAAAATTATTCAGTTTCAAATAAAACTCTCTTAATAAAAGTTGTAGACCTTGAAAAATGGAACAACTTTTATTTCTAGAGATTTTCATCTTTTATTCAAAATTTGAAATTAAGTTTGAAATCTCAAAAGTTAGGGTTTTACCCTCTTTTCAAATTTGAAATCCAAATTCAAAAATTATTTGGAATCTGACCAAACTAGTTTAATGAACATTGTAGAGCATAAAATTTTAGAGCATAAAAATTATTCGGTCCTGCATGCATCGTGTGGCTAGGAAGCCCCGGCGGGGTATATAAAGCGATTCGAATCGTCGTTGCTCCACGATATGGGAGACTTGATCCTTGCACCAGCATCGTAGAAATAATAGAAGTTGATGGAAAGAAAATTTTGAAATCGTACATAGATGACAAGTGATTGTTACCGTAAGGATCGGCTTTAGTCACTTTTCCCAAAATGGTGTCTTTGTTTCTTGCTAAAAGCCTCATCTTGATTCCTATTAGTCAGCATCCCTGAGTCTTCTCTCCAATTTTCGTCGGGTAATTCTTGTGGAGTACTTTTGGTACTCAGGGTTTGTTAAATCCCTGTTGCAGGTGAACCGCATGAACAAGTGTGCTACCGTCTATGTCGATTCCGTCTGTGTCGATTAAGGACCGTGTCGTTGCGCGTCCCTCGAGTCATGTTGAACGCATGCCTCACACTTAGCTGGCCGGATAAGTCGTTTCGACCGTGAAGCCTAACACTATCCAGGCCGGCTCTCGACCCGTTCGCACCGTACTGGAGATGGATAGGGGACCACGAGGGCGCGAAGAGTAAGTCCTTGGTCCAGCATGGCTGGCTAAGGCAGTCGGGCGGCCCCTAGGTACGGTGGTTCTGCTCGAAACCGCGTTTTCTTCCCGGATATGTGCCACGGTGACCTGCATCTCACTTCGCGCGTGAGTGTGGTTTGTGTGAGGAATACCCCCTGAGCTCAGTAGTAATCAATTCGAATCGCCATCGTTCCTGGACAGTGAACACTTGACTTGAGCTACGCCATCGTAGTAATGATTATAGAATGTGGTTAAGGGTGATGATGAATTAAGCTGTTATGATTATGGTTACTACTTAATTGCTTAATCATGACTAATATATTACAATGATGCTTAGTATAGGTGCTCACCTAGCATAAATAGGAATGATTAAGCTGAGCCGTCACTATAAAATGGTTACCAACGCTTTTTCGCAAATGAGTCAAGCTATCCCCTGATAAAGTCTGTCATACTCCTTGGAGTCTTTTATTTTAAGTCAGACAGGTAAGTCTAGCTGAGTACTTTCTCGTACTCAGTATTTTTCCCACTTGTTGTTTGTGCAGACGGGCATACCTTCCACAGGTACTGCGAAACCTATCTTTATCCAGTGGATTAAAGGACCAAAGTGCATGGTCATCCTTAGTATTCTCCCCAACTGCTGTTGGTGGAATGATTGTCAGCTGGCACTTTGTACTAAACTTTAAAGTGTGTGTTGGGTTGAGCTTTAAAAACTATTTTGTTTTCGCTACCTGAATTTGAGGCTTGGTTTGTAATAACTTTAATTTTCGCACTCGATGTTATCGGACTATTTGTGAAATGTTGTAACGTGTGGATGGTGACGCTAAACTTATGCGATCTTGGTTGATGATGTTTGGTTTAAAATCCTTCGAGATTTCTGGACTATCGGGTTTATAAGGGCTTAAGTGTGCTAATTATTTGCGTGGCGAGTGATTTTTGCACTTATGCTTTTATAAATTGGGCAGTTCTGTTACAAGATTATGAGAAGTTCAAATAAAATTTTGGGATACTGAATCATTTCAAATGCAAAAGTCGTTAACTACAAAATTTTAAAACCCATTGATATCTACAACTTTTGTTTAGTCGTTTCTTAATTCAAGTTTGTTTAGACCTTTGTATTGTGCCTTTTTTAGTTAGTTGATAATAGAAAAAAAACTGCAGTGGGTTACGGATAGGAATGGGCCCAGGACTAGAACATGTCCAGAATCTGGCCCAATAATTTGAACAGGCCCAGGACTAGAAGATGTCCAGAATCTGGCCCAATAACTTGAACATTTAATCCAAAGTATACGAGTACTTATTTACGGGATGATTATACACCAAATTTTGTTTTTGTCATTTCTTGATTCATTTTGGATGGTAAGAGATTGTTTGGATAATAGTTTTGTCCCATATTTAGCACAGAGTCGCATTTGCCTTATAATTGCATTTTAGTGTTGATTTTTTTCAAAACATAATCGTTCCACAATGTATTTACTACCTGTGTGCTAGTGTGTACGTTAGTACGTACGTCTTCTTTATATTTGTTCACAAATAGTAGCAGACTATCTCGATTTGGCATGGGCTTCAAGATTTGGACGCCGCACTAGCATACTGTTATCGATTAACCACCTGACACAACGCTTCTATGGCTACCTGTGTAAGATTCTGTTAAATTAAAATAATTGTGTCGTATAAGCAAATACAAAAGTGGTGCAGTGGTTGGAATCAATTGTTTTGAAGGGCAGACCATAGGATAGAGCCCCCGCTGGTGCACTTTTTTTTTTTGATTAAGCACTTTTTTCTTCTTCCGCTTTTGTCAGGGTGTGAAAGAGGCCGCGTGGAAGCAGGCTTCCACTTGGGCTAGCGTAATGGAAGGAGAGAGTGTGGGCCGCGGCTGGTTTTGCTGCCTCCTCCGAAGTGCGCCGAGGCCTGCTAGAGAGGGAGAATGTGTCTACAGTCACGCGCGATAGGGAGTCAGGAGTGGCGAGTCCAGCGTTTGTGCGTGGTTGGTGGGCTGTGTTTTTTTGTTTTATTTTCTTTCTTTTCATATATAAATATATATTGGTATATATATCTCTATTTTTTTCTCCACTTCCCTCCTACATATCCTCTTCAAATCATAAACCTACTAAACTACGTTTAAAAACAAATAATTGCATGCTTGATAGAAAAACACTCTTTCTTTCTTTATTATTTTATTAAACAATGCATGTGTATATTTTTATTGTGACCGACTATAAATTTTAAACGACCAACCATCCATTGTATTTTGGTATTTTTAGCAACACCCTCTAATGCTAATTTTAGAATATGGTATAGTGCACTTCACACCCACAGCTGCATTTTTTTTGCTATAGTGATTAGAAGTATATAAAATAGAACATCACATTTAACAATGTCAACCATGATATATATAACATGGGATGAAATATGTTGGGAAAACAATGAAAATAAAAAAGTACATGGACCAACCTGTCCACACGGCCATGGAACATGCCAACATGGAGAACAATGTTTAAACAAATCAATAAAGACACACACACAAACTCTATCATAGATCGATGGGATTTGTAAATTAGCCTTTGTGACATATAAAATGCCTCAGTGACACAACAAATATTGTCACAGGATGAAATTGGACTAGTTGTATGACATTTCTTGTGACATACTGTTTTTTTTATTGTCACTAAGTCAAAATGCCTATAACATAATGTCATAAAATAGGTGATATAGTGACATTATGACCTTTTGTCATACTAAATATGTCAAAAAGCCACACATTTCTTGTAGTGTATGATTCTCCTCATATCATCATTTGCGTAAAGAAAGATCCAAAGAAACCAAAAGGAATCATTAGAAAATTAGAAAAGTTGCTCTCAGATAAAATCTTAGTTGGCCCTAGGATTGCAAGATCCTGCTCCCTAACTAAGTCCAAAGCACATCTCAAAGGCTGGATAAGAGAGGAGAGGGCAGCAAGGATAAGGCAAAGAGACAACAAGGTTAAGAGAGAAGAGACAGCTAGGATAAGAGAGGAGAGACAGCTATGATAAGAGAAGAGAGCCAGCTAGGATAAGAACTCTTGAGACAGCAAGGATAAGAGAAGAGAGACAACAATGATAAGAGAGGAAAGGCAGCAAGGTTAACATAGGAGAGACAGCTCAGATAAGAGAAGAGAGACAACAATGATAAGAGAGGAGAGGCAGCAAGGTTAAGATAGGAGAGACAGCAAGGATAAGAGAGGAGAAAGAAAAAGACCAGCCTAAATTTTGGAAATAATCATCATTGAGCAATTTCGGAGGCTCAGCTCTTAAACATCATCGCCAAGGCACATGAAAGGCAAAATCATCGAAAATAATATATTTCTACCACAAGATAAAGCTCGTAAAAGACCATGGACCCAAATGCCAAGCCTTGGGTGCAACATGATGGAGTAGGGTTTCGAAATTAATGTATAAGGCCATATGCGCTCATTATGTCAGTTCTATAATTATGTAACCTTTACATTTTGTTAATTTAAGCCAACTAATATATGTGTACGAGCATATGATGACCTTTTGAATTAATGTATCGTAATTAATTTCATTATTAGCACATAAATTAATTGTTTAATATAGTTGACAATATATATAATATATAAAACCCTCTAAAACTTATAAACCATACTTCTTTACTAAATATTTTAGAAAATTAATAAAATCAGTTGACACAATAAAAAGAATTAAACATCTAACATAAACTGAAATTCTCAACCTACTCCAATGGTAAGGAACTCTTTTCCGCTGCAAGAGGAGTCGGGTTCAAATCCCAGGTCACCCAAATTTTGCAACCCTGTCAGCAATTTATAGGGGCGGGCCTTAAGGTTGCTCGACCCTATAAAGTGTTATCATAGGGGTGGGCTGTAAGATTGCCCGCCCCTATAAAGAGTTGTTCACAGGGGCGGATGGCTCTATGGCCCGCCCCCTGTAAATCTATTACTGGGGGGCCGTCTCTGTGGTGCCCGCCCCACTATAGCAGGGGTGGTCCCAAAAGTGGCCCGTCCCTGATCTAAATGGCCTAGCAACCGGGCAAACCATCTTTCTAGTAGTGAAGTGCCTGGAGGCTGGAGACATGGCCACTCCTACCCAGAACATCGTGAATATGCTGGAGTGCAAGGAAGAACATGTTCTAGGACAAATTCAGGAAACCAGCAGATAATCAATCTCAATAAATCTTTGCATGAATGCACTATTATAAAACTTGTGATTTCCCGTGTAAATGTTTCGATGCTTGCATGATCTGCACAATGTGTACATTGTTTAGGCTTTTGCCGTCTTACACTCTACACGTGCATTCTGCTAATATTTCATCCGGATGACAGCTTCAGAAAAGACAACATATGAAAAATGAACGCCTCAAGTTCCATTATTCCTTAGCTTCTTTATTCATTTATTTCTATCAATTTGGAGGCGCCACGCCTACGTTGGAATTAATCGAGCACCAAGCCTTAACGGTTACAGATCGACCTTCCAAGAGGGGAAGCACAATGAGCCCTCGACAGACCGAGGATTGGAATTTACAAAGGGGAGAGAGCAGCAGAGTTACAGTGGACTAAATACAAATGCCAAGCTTCCTTTAGCGGTTTCCAATGCTTGTTACAATTAGACCACAAAGGCGACGTCGTTCGCAGCATACCCAGTTGTTGGGGGGGGGGGGGGGGGGGGTGGCTGGCATTGACTCATGCTTGGATTGGAAGATGAGGGCGTTCTGAGCTTTCCAAAGGAGCCAAAGGATGATATCATCGAAGCAGATGTTACCTTACTGGTGCTCTACATCGACGACATCGTCCTGACGGTGTCCTTGACTAAGCTCCTTTGACGTCTCACTGACCAACTCCCCTCTGAGTTCGCAATGACTGATCTTGGGGACCTTCACCTCTTCATTGGGATTTACGTCACACGGCCGGTTGACCATCTTCATGTCCCAACAACAGTATGCGATGGATCTTCTCCAGCGCACAGGCATGGTCGAGAGTGCCATCCTCTAGCTACGCCTGTGTATGCTTGCGCCAAGCTCTCTGCCACTGATGGTTCTCCTATTGAAGATCCCGCATAGTATGGAAGTCTCACTAGGGCTCTTCAGTACCTAACACTAACCCGCTCTGACCTCGCCTACACGGTTCAGCAGGTGTCACTACTACAACACAGAGCTATAGTAATACCAATTTGTGTTACTATAGGTTGGAAAAAGTGTTACTAGATCTTTTAGTAACACATCTTTTTTGTGTTCCAATTGGCCATGTTACTGTAGGTAGGTTTATTGTAACACATCTACATGTCTATAGAAACATTTGTCTAGTGTTACAATAATTTTTGTTGTAACACTTTTTTTTTACTCTAGTAACACTTCACATTATTGTGGGGTGCATAGTTTGTAACACATTTATTTATCTATTGGAACATTTGCCTAGTGTTACGAGAGAGATTGTTTGTTGTAACACTTTTTTAATTCTAGTAACACTTCTTTGTTATGATAGAGCACAATATGAAACAAAGAAACACGTAGTTTGTAACACTTTTTTTATATCTATTGTAACATACTTAAGATTATGAAATAAATATTTATTTCAGCTATACACATGGCACACAGATTATTATATAATCACACAAGCATTACACATTGCAAAATCACATAAACCACAAATTTTCATAATTGTAGAAAGATCCACATATTGTAGTATAATTTCAAACATAGTGCTTGTTCAAATCAAATCATAGTATATGTACAGAAAGATATGGCTCTAGAGAGCAAATACACATAGTCCATACTAGAAAGAAAAATTCAAAAACTAGCTAAGATTCATAAAGTCCATTGCTTCTTGTTGCTTCTTGTGCACATTGATGCAGGAATTCAACCATTAATCATTTCAACCTGTAAAGAAAATGTAAGTTATAAGATTACAAATTAGACCACATATATGCATTGATCTCATGTTAGAAAGCTAGTTTGAGCATACAAACATCGAAGGCCAAGCAATTGGAACTCCTTTGGCTTGAGCATCACCAATACTATTGCACCCAGGCATGGGCCTCACTAATGGTTCATCTTTTGCTATAGGATGATTGATGCGCACTTTGTAAAATTGACTTCCTGTCTTAACCCCACCAACAATGGCCTCTGGATTAGTGCTCAAGAGAGTTGCATAGGCCACATTAGCCTTATTAGGATATTTTGCAGTCATTAGTAGCACCGTGGACCCAACCTACATTAATTTTGCATAATCTCTTAGTGACCAACAACCCTTAATTGTACATCATGATCACGCAATTAGAATAAGTGATTATGTCCATATACCTTAATCAGAGGAAGTTGTTTAGGTGTTTGACGCTTGTTGCTTGCAGACTTCTCGTGGTCCACCTCCTAATGTGCAATGGTTGTAGTGTCTCTAGGACCTCCATGATGACCCTTACACATATATAATATGTATGAAATAATAATACAAAATTTTCTAATAGACGAAATCGATACCATTGGATACAGCTTATTATCTTGCCACGTATCAAGCTCTTGGGCAGGCCACGTATACAGCTGTTGAGACGGCACATGCTCGGCCACCTGATTGGTCTGTCGAATTTTGACGAGCGTTCAGAATTCAGAAACAAGCACAAAGGCTAGCTTTTCTAGAGTCTTCTTCTCGAGGTTAGGCTGCTGTGGCAGGGCAGCCGCCTTCCCTTTGCCCGTTGCTGCCTCTGTGACCTATGCGAGGAGTCACCGAGTGTCGAACGCTCCCTGCCAAGCCGCCACGCCGAGGTAGCTGGAGCTGTCGTGCCCGCATCCCCGCGGGGGGTAGCCGGGGCAGTCGCGCCAAGACGCCTTCGCGGCCTGTGCTCCCCTTGCTGTGCACGGGCTGGGTGGTGCTTGCTGCTGCATGGTCAGAGCCGTGGCCTACGGACCAGTGAGTAGCAAGGCACCTAGGGATGAGTGTTCAGAGGTCTGCATCGTGGTAGTCATCAAAGCAGCCAAGGTTGCCGCCGCATGCCCAAGCGCAACACGCACTGGCGCGTCCCTTCCCTTGGGCACCAGCGGAGAACCGCCCCAGCGACTGCGATGAGCCGATGGCACTTGCCACTACCAGCAATCAACCGCAGTCATAGCAAACACTTGGAACTGGCAACATTGCCTGTAGCTGCAACAACTCCGTCCTCCTCAAGAGTGTGCAAAAGAAATAATGGTGACCATTAGTGGTTGCTTATTCTTTCTCCTCGTTTGTAATTGCTGCACTATAGGGTGCAGCCATGTGTTTTATAAAATGCGCATAACTTTGATGATTAGAAGTATGCTATCTCTGTAAGTGTTTTGTTTAGTTCAGTTATCACTAGAAATATGCGCCAAGTAATTATGCAAATCATCAAGGATGATTACTTAAACCTCAAAGACAAGCCAAGAAATTATGTAAATTACCAATGCGTAATTTATTTAAACCTTAAAGACAAACCTCTGATGGATTACATTTGTCTGAAGCAGCTTATTGTGCATGAATGATGGCTACTTACTCCTGTCAGAGTGTTCTG
Source organism: Chrysopogon serrulatus (assembly GCA_015844335.1). Classification (NCBI taxonomy): domain Eukaryota; kingdom Viridiplantae; phylum Streptophyta; class Magnoliopsida; order Poales; family Poaceae; genus Chrysopogon; species Chrysopogon serrulatus. The sequence continues at coordinate 70,350 of JADLZL010001171.1, forward strand.
GATTTAAGTATACAAACAAATTTAATCTTCATTTTATATTTTTCTTAATCATAATTTGAGATCCTATGGTTTGTTGAATTTTTTATATCAACTACAGTAACTTAAATGGATTGGCAAGGCTTTAAATAGCATGGAACAGAGATAATTTTTTTTTATATGTGCTTGGTACCAGCAAATTAATGAAGCCAATTTAATTTGATAGTATCATCGAAGAGCCACATGCACAATCTAACTGTTACGGGTGCTACTAATGCTCAGCTTTTAAACAACATATGTTTGATATGTGAATATACTCTATTTTGTTATTAGCTAACCTGGTTATGTGGTGCTACAGAAATCCAGGTCATGTGGTGCTACTGTATTTAATTTTGATAACAATCTAAAAAAAGTCCTGCTCCAGCACAGTATAATTCATCTTATCATTGGAGGAGCTCCCTCAAAGATGGCGTGGCAACGCCGCGCCTAGCTTTCTAGTCTCTACTATAATTATAACAAAGTGTGGTTCATAGATACCTTTCGTTTCTTTGCTGTTCTACTTGTGGTGGATAAAAGTAGATTGTCATCATCAGTAAATTCAGCCTCACATGTTTCTTTATTCTATTAAATAGAAAAAGATAAGTAGCATGAGTTAATATAAAAAATCCTTTGTGGATAAAATAAGGATTAAATTCATAAGGAAGTGACTTTACCAATTCATCCCTTTGCTTAAGTAATCCATCATTCTGGTTGGGTGCAACACACTGAACTCTCTAAAAGTTTGAAACAATATTAAATCCAGAAGACTAGACTAGGTGACAACATGGAAAAAGAGCAAATACCTTTCTGTTAGAATGCACTACTTGATTCTGAGAATTGTTATCACCATTCTGAGCATAATTTTCCTAGAAGAGATATAAAGTTTGAGTAACACATTTCAATATAGTTACAAATTAAAATGTAAATTGTACCACTATTGCTTCTTGGTTCTCATGCTGCCTTTGATTATTTTTTAGTTCTTCAATAACTTTGTCTTGCATTCTAGAATGCTCTTTCAGTTGCCTTATTTCCTCCAACATGTGAGTCTCTACATCAGATGATGAGCCATCTAGTGAAACTATATTAACATCCTTAAAATGGTGTGCTCTTCGACCATAAACTTGCTTAGGAATTGGAAGCAATCCCATGCCATGCACTTGTCCAGCTTTCTCTTCTCCCAACACCTGATGTAATGCATCACCTTCCCATGCAACTCCTCCCTCACTGTTTTGTGCTAACTCAGGTCTTTTATCCAGGAGATTTTCTAATTGAACCTACATACAAGAAATCTTGACTTTATGCATATAGAGAAGAATGTCTGTGAAAATATATTTGGGACACTTTTAGAAATGGATGCCAAATCAAAGGATAATCTGCAGGCAAGGAAAGACTTGCAAGAAAAGAATATCAGACCAGATCTACATCCACAAAAAAAGGCTAATGATAAGTTTTACTTGCCTCCTGCATTGTATAACATGTCTAAAGAGGAGAAGCAAAAATTCTGTACAGTCCTATGTGACATAAAGGCTCCTGATGGTTATTCTAGTAACATCTCTAGATGTGTAAATGTTGGTCAAGCAAAGATTTCAGGATTAAAAAGTCATGACTGTCACATACTAATGCAACAACTTATGCCACTTGCTTTGAGAGGTCTGCTCCCAGATGAAGTTACATCTGTCCTATTTGATCTGTGTGGGTATTTTAGAGAACTGAATGCAAAAGTTCTCCACCTAAATGAACTTGAGAAGTTAGAGGAACGAATCATAATGACATTATGTCGGATGGAGATGATATTTCCACCTGGATTTTTCACTATCATGGTGCATCTAGTTCTTCACCTAGCAATAGAGGCAAAAATAGGTGGTCCTGTATGTTATCGGTCAATGTATTTTGTGGAAAGGTATGTTTTTCTTATAAAAAATTAAGAGCCATGTTTGGCACTTTTGCTTTGCACGCTTAATTATTTTATTAATTTCTACTGGTTTTTGTAGGTACCTTGGTGATTTGAAGTCAAACGTGAGAAATATGGCTCGTCCAGAGGGCTGCATTGCAGAATCAGTTCTGGCAAAAGAGGCTATGCATTTTTGTTCAACATTTCTTGATGGTTTTCAGACATTGTCTAATAGGCTTTCGCGAAATGATGATAATGACGAGTCACTTGGATGCTTTACTAGACATGCATCAACTCTTTTTCCTAATCCTAGGAAACCACTTGGGAAGCCAAGTAGTTATGTCCTGAGAGGTTTAGCTAAAGTACAAGCACATAGATATGTGCTATTCAATTGTTCTGATGTTGATCTGTACCTTAGGTAATATCTTAAACTTATAAACATAATTTTTTTTTCTTCTCATAAATTTTCTTACAAGTAAATTTTAGAGCTCATGCTGAAGAGATCATTGGAAAAGGTACTGGACGTAGAACCAGTCATAGAGATGTTGAGAAAATCCAAAATGAGAAGTTCCATCAATGGTTTAGAAGTCATGTAAGTGCCTTAACTCCAAATGCTTTACATGTAGCACTAGCGTGCAGTACTAAACTTGTGTAATTGTATAGATAATGCAGTTAGAGAGACAAAATGGCATACATGGTGTTAAAGATGAGATTAGATGGCTAGCTCGCGGCCCAGTGGAGGCTGCAAAAAGGTACCGTGCTTTCAACAGTCGAGGTTTCCATTTTAGGCCCAAACGACTCGATGGGGTGACACAAAATAGTGGTGTAGTGCTAACAGCAAAAACATCAAGTTATTCTAGTGCAAGTGATAGTAGGCCAGTTTTAGGTGATGTGACTTACTATGGGAGGATAATTGATATTATTGAGCTAAACTACTCTGGGAATTTTTCGGTGGTACTTTTCAAATGTGAATGGGTTGATGTTCTTTCTAAAAAAGGAATAAAGAAGGATAAGTATGGCTACACACTTGTTAATTTCTCACACCTGATACATACAGGAGAAAAGGTTGGTCATGAACCATACATTTTTCCTAACCAAGCTGACCAGGTGTTTTATGCTGAAGACAAAGACAACCCTGGGTGGTCTGTAGTCATGAAGATGAAACCTAGAGATATATATGACATAGGTAGTGATGAATGGGAAGATGATGTAGAAAATGAGCCATTCCATGTCACACACCTTGGAGATATGTTCAATAATGCAAATGTAAGACATCAATGGGCGAGAAGAGACATTGAGGGAACCACAGTGGATGCTAGTGATGTTGTTAATGCTAATGTGGCAGATGATAGTGGCAATGGATTGGATGACCAATCATAGTTCATGAGGTGCAGTAATTGAATTTTTTATTATGCAAGCTCATTTCTTCAATATTTGTGTTCGTTTCCTTTCCTTAATGATTCATTATACAAGTTGTTCTCATGTATATTGAATTTATTGAATTTTTACTATAATGACAATCTATTCAATGGCTTGCTGCTACTACAGGAGGCGAATGAGATGTTGGGTAGGTCTTGGCTACTACCATATATGTTAATTTTTGCTAGAGGTGAGTCATAATGGATTTATGATGAATGACTAGGCTTTCTGTTAGAACGTTGATGCTTGTATAGCCACTTTAGCAGTTGCCCATGTTTACAGTTTTGCAACTAGTCAAACTACTATGTGTATTTTTTTCTTTTTAAATGGTTCTGTACTTACATGTCTTAGTTGTTGATGGATGACTAATAGAACATGATACTCGTAACATGACCTAAGTATAGTTGAAAAAAATGTACTCTATATTTCTAACAAGAGTTAGACTCTTTAGAGTAATTCTTTAGTTCCATTGAAAAATTATGAACTAACATATTTCTATTGAAAAGGTTTGGTAAATGAAATTGCTTCCTAGCCTGACTAATAGGATATTGTATTGTCCTTGTTTTTATAAGAACTTCTACTATAATGCATCTCTGTAGTGAATTTGTCACTTTTTGTTTCCTATGCCAGTAATTTTCATCCAAGTGTGTTTTCTTTGTAGCAAATGGACTCTGTGTTCATCGATCAACATCACCTCTATATATATCAGTGGCCATCCATTGGCAGGAGATGTGTGGAGATGCGCAAACTCCTCCTATCAGTTCAGACTTCAAGTTCAATATTGAGAGTTGGATACTTACAATTTAGTATACAAAAATTTAGCCTTGCTTATTTTATCACTATCTATTGTAATAAATCCTAAACACTATTGTAATGAATATTCTATTCCCCAAGTGTCCCTGTTAAGATTGTTAGTCCCTATTGTAAACTATTTTCTATAAATTAAATAGCTTGTGTCATTTATCACTATTTTTAGTTCACCTTCCTAGTGATAATAAATGATAGTTCATTAGGTTGTTAAGCCTACTTCATAGCATGCTTCATCTAGTCTTCCGCTTGTTTGTTGTAAAACATTGACCAGCTAGAATGACACTTATGTACTATGAGCGGTAATGACAGGTACTTACATGAATTGGTGAGGTTCGACCTCGGCTACTGTGGATCACGCATGCCAGGAGGCTCCTAAACCTCTTTCGGTGGATGGGGTAGGGGGTTAGGACTAGGAGTGCTTGGCTCTCCCCTATTTGTAGGCTTAATCATTGCAAGTTGTTAGCGATATGAAAGATGTCGTTTTCATTATTATCTAGCTATAGAAGCCGAGTTTTGTCTAAATTTTGGCCTAATAAATTGACAATAGCCTCTTGCATCGAACTAATCCTTTTAATCGCTTGCTCATGGCTAATTGGTTGTCATGTGATGACCATGACGTGATTGCCTAATAGTCTTAACAACACCAAGGTGCGATGTTCGTGTCACTGATGAATACGATGGTTCACATGTATATGTTTCTTTGTAACACTTGGACTGTAACATTATTTTGTGTTACTACTAGGTACAATACTGTAACACATTTTTTATGTTCCATTTATGTGTTACAACAGAGTACTCTTTTGTAACATTTGGCTTGTAACACTAATTTTGTGTTACTATTGTTAGTAACACATTTTTATAAAAAAAGTATTTTGTGTTACAAGCACAGGCTGTAACACGCTATTTTGTGTTACTATAAAATTTCACTGTAACACATCGAGGAATATGTTACAAGAAAGTGATACAATATCCTTGTCTTGTAGTAGTGTGTGTCTCTTCATGCATGACTGGCACGAGACGCATCTTGCATTGATCAAGCGGATTCTTCTTTATGTCAAGGGCACTTGATCTACTGGTCTCCACATCGGCAATGGACCAATTGACTCTCTCACCGCATACTCCAACGCGGACTGGGCTGGATGTCCAGACTCCCGGCATTATACTTCAGGCTATTGTGTCTTCCTCGACGACAATGTGGTGTCTTGGTCCTCCGACAGATCCCGGCATCCCAGCCTCAACAGCACCGCCGCAAGAAGCTTGGCCGTGCCAAGAAGCTCTGGCCATGTCGTCCGCTGCCTCACCCAACTCCGGCGGCGGGACCGGCTCCACCATCGTGGCTGACACCGTGACCTGCCGCCACACCCTCAAGATCATCGGCTAAACGTGGACCAAGGATGTGCCCAATGGTAGGGCGCTCAACTCCCGCCCGTTCTGCGTCGGGGGCCGCAGGTGGCACGTCAGCTACTACCCAATGGCAGCGCCGCTGACTTCACCGACGCCATATCCCTGTTCCTCCACCTCGATGACAAAGGCGCCAATGAGGACGTGAAGACGCAGTTCACGCTCAGCTTGCTCGACCAAGACGGGGACCCGGTGTCGTCCCACAACTTCACAACCGTGGGCATCATCAATTTCTCCAAGATGGGCCATTGAGGCTACCGTAGGTTCATCCGAAGAGTAGACCAGAAGAACTCGGAGTATCTCAAGAACGACTCCTTCGCGGTGAGGTTCGACATCACTGTTAAGAAGAGATTCCGCGCCCGAAATTACTATTGGGCGCCCCGCCGTCATCCGTTTCGGCACTCGAACGCGTGGCGCGTGCGTGCCCGCCCCCACGTGCGCCGGTCGGTCGCCCGATCCCCCCTTCTTCAACCTCTCGCTCTCCTTCTCCTCCTTCCGCTCCCTCTCCTCCTCATTCCACCCGGACGCGCCGCCTCCTCCTCTTTCTCCGGCCCACCGCCGCCGCCGTCACCACTGCCAGCCACACCACCTCCACCTCAGGCCATAGAAGAAGAAAAAGGGGGAAGGTAGTAAGCTGGTGGTGGAGGCAGTAGAGACGGCGGTGAGCGGAGGCCGGGGGGACGCCTCCAAAGCTAGCGGAGGAGGACCATTCGGCGGCGGCGGGAGGGCGAGCCTTGGGGCGGCGGCGAGTGGGGTGCGACGAAGCCAGGTAAGGGCGGCGGGCGGACGACGGCGGCGGATCCGGGCGGTGGTAGCCGCCGAAGATGAGGAAGGAGGGCGGGACGGGGGAATCGGGCGCGTGGGGGCGGCGGGCGCGCGGCGGCTCTCGGGGGTAAGAGCGCCGCGGATCCGGGCGGGATGGCAGCGGCGGCGAGGGCGAGGTCGCCGGAGAGGTTAGGAAGGGGGGGTGGCCGGGGGGGGGTGGTTGGTGGTCGGGCGGGGCGGCACGGCGGCGAGGGCGCCACCGCTGCGGGCGGGTGGTGGTGGAGGCGGACGGCGGCGGCGGCGGATGGGCACGGATGGGAAGAGGGGAAGAAGGGAAGAAGGAAGGGAGTGGGGCCCGCGGCGTAAGGATCGATCCTTGCACGCGTGCCGCCCGGCGCCCCTGATTCCTCGCGGAGGTGGTAGCGCCGCGCGCCGTGGTGCTGCCGCCCGACATGCACCGGCACCTGGCCGCCCCTCGCCGAGCGGGGACGGCGCGGACGCCACGTTCCGGGTCGGTGAGGCGGCGTTCGCCTTTGCACCGACGGTGCTCGCGGCGCAGTCGCTGGTCTTCAAGGCGGAGCTCTACGGTCCAATGAGAGAGGGCGCCGCCGCCATTGGCACGGCCATAGAGATACACGACATGGAGGCGGTGGTGTTCGGCGCTCTCTGAGGTTCATGTACACGGAGGCATGGCCGGAGACGAGGAAGGGCGAGGCGGACGCCGCCATGGCTCAGCACCTGCTTGTCGCGGCGGACCGGTACAGGCTGGAGAGGCTGAAGCTGATGTGCAAGGACAAGCTATGCAGGCGCATCGACGCGGGGTAGGCGGCGACGATCCTGGAGCTGGCGGAGCAGCATGGCTGTCGTGGGCTCAAGACGGCGTGCCTGGAGTTCCTCGACTCCTCGACGACGCTCCATGCCTTCGTGGAAACTGAGCTCCATGCCTTCGTGGAAACTGAGGGATTTGGTTACCTGTCCAGGAGCTGCCCCAGCGCTCTAAAAGAGCTGTTGCTGAAACTGGTGCGTCGTCGCTGACCATGAGAAGCAAATCAAGCGGAAAATTAATTAAGCTAAAGATGCTGCTAATATTCAGCTAGCTTAGTTGTACTTTTAAGGCCATATAGGTAAGAGAATTTCATTTTCAGACCATAGAGATACTTTCGAAAAAAAAGAGGTCATAGAAGGATGACCCATTATTTTTAGGGCCATATAGGTAATTATCTCTAAAATGATTTGGTTGTATAAATTATTTGTTCAACTGAAAATGGCCTGGAAAAAGTAAATTATATGACTTATTAATCACAAGCCAACCACATGTATATCGACAATCAAAATCCGTCGATTGATCATAATTAAATTTTCAGTCAAATGAAGTTTAAGAAGCATGAAAAAAATTCGAAAGGGTATGTGATTTGATAAAAGGATTGTGAGAAAGGAAGTTTTTTCATGAAGTTAAGGAAGCATGAAAAATTCAAAAGTATATGTGATTCGATAAAGGATTGCGATACTTTGGCGTTGTCATGTGCGCATTTGATATCTGATAAGGGCATAAGGTTCAGCTTCGAATTCAGAGTTTCATTTTTCACATTGCTTTACTGATCACTATGCTAGTGTAGCACTCAATTTCAGCTGCAAGCTACCCCGTAAATGGTGAGCTTCAATTGCAGTTGCAGTAACGCCCTGTCGTATTCAGTGGCCAACTGGCACATACCCCTGAAATCCTGAGTGGACAGTGCTTCCTTGCCTTAAAATCCAGTTCACTTGTATAATCATCATTCCTTGTCTGGGTGTCATCCAAACTTGTTACCAAAGATGGCATACTGATCATTTCAGGTCTGCCACGTTTGTAATTTAACGTGTAACTGCAACATGCTCCTCGATCTGGAGTGCACTGCAGCGATGATGTTTGTGGACATTGCTAGCTGGCAATGTGCCGTGCACCCTACCCCCCATGTGACACGGTTGCAGACGAGTGGTTCATTGATTCTAGATGTCTCTAGTTTATAGAGTTGTTTGTATATGTAACTAGTGAACCTACAAAGGAAAGGAGTTTTTGTCCTTGTCTTTTCTATAAAGTTGCAAATATATACCTCACTATATAATTAATGGTTGGCAACTTCAACTGGCCACCGGCTTCTCTGCGCTCTCGGTGTTCCTGGCGGCAGCTGGGGCTCAGTAGTTTTCAGTCGCTTCTTTTCTGCCTTTGTGATTTCTGTACTATGCATTACCCGCGCCGCTGAACAGCTCCACCCCGGCCGCTCGCCTTAGGGTCGCTGTTCGGTGCTTTGTACTTTATTTCTTCTCCTTAATGAAGCACACGTGAAGTTGTGTTCTAGAAAAAAAACTTCAACTTCTTTACAACAACATTTTATAAAGTTTAAATTGCTTAGAAGACTTCGAACCCGTTTAGGAAAATGGTATCATAAATTTCTCAATTCGACCAAGAAAGGTGGGATTTGTTTCAACTTCCAAAAAGAATATGGAACAGGGCTTCATCCGAAAGATTGCACTTGCAACCTGTGTCTTTGTACTATCCATCTTGAAAATCAAACTATTTCATTTCACTGTGAGTAAAAGGTTTAGGGCTAAGACATTTGACAATGAAAAGTGAGTGTGCATGCATATTTGCAGCCTGCGTCTGTGTTCTGAAAAAAAAAAGAAGGAAAAACCAAGAGTTCTGTTTGAATGCTTAGCTTGGTCCCCAAAATTCAGAAAGTAGATGTTGGAAGGATGCGAGCAGCTATGCGACATTCCAAAAGCCGAAAACGAAGCCTGCCATCATGTGCGGAACCAGTTCCTCTGCAGTACTGCAGAAGGACTTTCTATCACTGACATGTGGGCCGAGTCCCTCTCCAAGACATCCCATGTGCGGGCTCTCGTCGTCGTCTCCCTCCGTTGGCGCTAAACCCATGTGGGCCGAGTCCCTCTCCAAGCCATACTACCAGTTGGTTACATTGATATCTCATCTTTATTCCTTCTGTGAAGGTCTACCAACCACTTGGAGACGTAAACCTAGATTTTGAAACATCCAATCTGGACTACAATTCTTACAAAAGGGAGCTTGATTTACATTTGGCAATTGTCTGCACCACATATACTGTTGGGGAAATTCAGTACACTAGAGAGCACTTCTGCTCAAATCCGAATGAGGTTATTGCCACCAAGATCTCTGCGAACAGATCAGGACATATATCCTTCAAATTATCATTAAACAGTCAATTAAATCACAATGTCCATCTAGTTAATACAACTGAGGTGATCATGGAAGGCACCTGCCCTGAACGGAGACCGACATTGCAGAGAAATGGAACTGATGATGCTACTGGCATTAAGTTTGCAGTTGTTCTGAGCTTGCAGATGGGTGGTGCTGCGGCAAAAGCAGCTATTATGAATGGTCAAGTGTTAAAAATCGATAATGCAGACTGGGTCGTTTTGCTTATTACAGCTTCTTCCTCGTTTGATGGGCCTTTTGTCAGCCTTCCAGACTGAAAAATTGATCCAGTATCAAAAGCTCTCAGGATGTTGAACATAAGCAAAAAATTCACATTTGAACAAGCTGTTCATTTGAAAGATTATCAAGATCTTTTTCATCGTATTACCGTAAAGTTGTCACAATCGTCTAAGTTTGAAAGGACAGACTTAAAACAAATTGGTGAAACCATGAAAACACAACAGCAGAAAGAGTGAACAGTTTTCGAAGTGATGAGGATCCTTCTTTGGTTGAACTGTTATTTCAATATGGTCGGTATTTTCTCATTTCCTGCTCCCGGCCTGGGACACATGTATCTAACCTGCAAGGGATATGGAACCAACCAAAATGTCACACCTGCATGGGAGTAAGTTCATTTTTATTGTTTCTTTATTTTAATCTTTTGTGGTGGTTGCTAGTCTTTTTTTCTGCTTGTGTTTACGCACAGTTGTTCTATACAGACACCATCGTTTATTCCAATGTTTACTCAAGTGTGTTCCGAAAGTACTTTGTAGTTTTTCTACAGTTTTAATTGTGACGGTAAAAAATACATGCAGTCATGAACATAATTGCATGGACATGCACATATGCTTAAATTGTAACTCGGACTAAGTTTTTTCACAGTTTGTTTATTTTAATTCAAACTAACCACACAAATTTTAGTGACACAATCTTTTTGGACAATCAGAATGCTTGCTTACATGTATGATTGTATTACTCTTAGTTTATAACTGATATATTTATATTGCATATTTTGCAACCTTAGTTATACCAGTAATTCAATAATTCTATAACCTTGTTGCAATCATATTATTGAAACAATTTTTAGTTATTTTATTTGTTAGTACAATTACTAAAATGTCTGAAACTATTTATTTTACTCAATATCTCTCATAGTTTTGTAATATCGCTTCTGATTCCAGTTTCTAAAGATGTCATATCGCTTATTTGTGTTCAATAATTGTGTAGAATAAAATAATGATCCTGCCTGACCTCCAGGGCTGCTCCTACCTTAAACATTAATCTTGAGATGAATTACTGGCCAACACTTCCCTGCAACCTGAGTGAATGCCAAGAGCCACTATTTGACTTCATGTCATCTATTGCAGTTAATGGAGCTAAAACAGCAAAAGTACGTTCTAGGTATTCCTTTGTTTAATTTTAGTGGAACATGAAGTCAGAAAAAATATGGATAGAACGAGGATAAGTGAAAGTTTGCTTCTTTTAATCTCTTATACCTTGAAAGAAGTCAACCAACGGAAAAGGAAGTCTCTTAGACCTTCAAGAGGATTATATTAAACCTACCTTGTCAACTAGAATCATTATCTGAAAAGGCACCATGCGAATGCCCAAACAGTTTAATTCTTATAACTCTGGGCCCCTGACAACAATTATTAGAATCTGTGACAGTGAGATGATCTACGAGTGCAGTTACATGAAAAGAAGTCACCAAACTCACTATTTGATTTTGGTTGTTAATGGAAGAATGCTAAATGGCTACGAATATAGTGTTATTTTGTATTTTGTTTGTATAATTGGACCATGCTGCACCAAAACTGTTAAAGTAATTTTCCTAGAAGGAAACAGTAGCATTTATACCATTATAGATCATTCTTCAAGTACTTATGCGGATATCCGTTTGATTTCATTATCTCATTATCGGTGATATGTTGTGTTTTAATTTTGACAGATCAATTACCTAGCAAGCGGCTGGGTAAGTCACCACAAATCGGACATCTGGGCAAAATCAGCTGCATCTAATGGAGATCCTCAGTATGCTGTGTGGCCAATGGGTGGTGCTTGGCTTTGCACGCATCTTTGGGAACACTACAAATATTCGCTCGATAAAGTAAGATAACACTATTTGTGTCATTTAACATAATGTCATGTACAGGTAATCACATTGTTTTATAGGTTTAATGTAGATGAGAATATACAAGTTTCCTTTCCATGTGGATATTCTAGCAAACTAGTGCTGGACCAAATTATAATTTAAGTTCATGAAAATCCAAATAGTTTAATCTAAACTATTATTAATTTCTCTAAAACAACTATGGAAAATGGAGTTTGTCCATGTCCCAAGGTTTATGCTAGAACTGCATTAGAGTTACAAATTTTAACTGTTTAGGAATTTCTGCAAAATGCATATCCATTGCTGGAAGGATGCGCTCTGTTTTTGGTTGATTGGTTGATTGAGGGACCTCGAGGCTATATGGAAACAAACCCCTCAACTTCTCCAGAGCATTCATTCATCGCTCCTGAAACTGGTGGTCAGCAGAGCTATTCCACTACAATGGACTTCTGAATCATCCAAGAGATTTTCCAGGCAGTTATTTCGTCAGCAGAGGTACCACTGCTATTTAGAGTCCTGTACTAAAATTCGAAACATTTGATGATGATACGAAGAAAAGTTGCTTATTCTGTGAGTTTAGTGTTGATTCAACATCAGTTAGATGACATTGGTTGGATTGACACAGGTTTTAGGAAAATCTGATACTACTCTGGTTGAGAGGATTAAGCAAACACTCCCAAGACTCCCTCCAATTATGGTTGCTAAGGATGGAACAATCATGGAGTGGGTAATGTTCGTGACTACCTACTAGTTCAATTTCTGTCTTTTAGCTTGATTTGCTTCATCCGTTATATTGTTGTTGCATGAAGGCACAAGATTTTGAGGACCCAGATGTCCATCATAGGCACCAATCACATCTTTTTGGTCTTTACCCTGGTCATACAATTACAATGGAGAGGAATCCTGATATTTGCCAAGCTGCTGCCAGTAGCCTTCACAAAAGAGGTTTGCAAAACACAATGAGTAACTGCATTTGGTTAATTGGTTTCAATATTTAGTTTCTGTAATTTTACTATATTATACCTAAATAACATGCAAATTCTTTCATGACCTCAACTCTTCGTGAAGTCTAAGAGTCTTTGATCTAAAATGACTAGGTGAAGGTACGTGCAACATTTTTTGGATAATGGATTAAGGGAGACAATCTCATGCCTTTGCGCACAACCCCAACCATTTTTTCTCAAACATGCAGGAGAGCTATGTGCTATTTCATTAAGAAGAGTATTCAAAGGAGGTTACAAAAGGAAAACTCTGGACAGAAAACACATAAACACAAGTGACACACAAAAGACCCAGGTGCAGTAGCACCAAAACACAAAACAACATAAAAACACACATGCACTAACCAACGACCATTTAAAGTGTGTGCATTAGGATTTCAACCCTATTAAGTTGAGTCATGCACTAATAAATTCGTCACCACATCAAAGCAGGTGCATGTAGCTTATAAACCTATAAAACTCAACATACATACATTGGGCAATAACACATGAGCAGCCTGCAGCCCTATGTTATTTCTTGTTTCTAAACAAAATATATGGCAATGCGACCTGTCCATCTGTTCTAGAGCATTATTGTGTGATTAGAACAACAATGGTGCATGGTTCCATAATAGCAAAACCATGCATGAAACTTGAATCATATATTAAAAATGTATAATCAAACATTACCCTAAAAAAGAATTGTATATATTATTTTAGACATGAGCCAGGAAAATCTTTATTGAATCATATCTTTGTGCATTGAGCTTGTTATGACATTGTGCAAAATTCATTTACAGATGATATGGATATCCGTTAATTATTAAGGTAACGCATGTTGTGGGTTCTTATTAGGGGAAGATGGCCCTGGATGGACACTGACGTGGAAGATAGCTCTGTTGGCACGTCTTATGAACAGTGAAAATGCATATAGAATGGTATTAAAGTTGATCAATCCGGTTCCCCCTACAGCACAGTTCGGCCTCAATGGCGGACTGTATGCTAACCTGTGGACAGCACATCCACCTTTCCAGATCGATGCAAACTTTGGGTATGAAATATTCTCACTTCAGGCACATAGCTACTCCTACAATTTATGCTGTGAATGATTCTGGAATCTGGATAATAAGTTTTGCTTTGGTTCTGAAATATTCGTTCAACGTCGATTTGGTTGCTCTGGTCGCTCTATCTGTCTGGCGGATGTGCTACTTTGGTTTGGATTCCTGAGGTGGATGCTTTGCCACTGTTGTTTGGTCTGGGCGGATGCTTTGCCACTGTGGTTGGGTTCGGCGGTTCCTTTGCCGTTGTTGTTCTGGTGGATGCTTTGCCACCGTGGTTCTTCACTTTAGGCGGAGGCTTTGCCGCCGTTGCTCAGGTGGATGCTTTGCCACCATGGTCTTCACTTTAGGTGGATGCTTTGCCGCCGTGCTGGTCGACCCTCTGCTCGGGTGGATGCCTGGCCACCATTGCCTTTCTCGCTTTGGCAACCTCTGCGATGTTGTATTTCTTAGCAGATTCTTTTGTTTCAGTGCCTCTGGTCGTTTAGGTTGGTGGGTTGTGTGTGGCCCTTTGTTTTCTTGTTTTACTTGTTAGTGTTGGGTCGTCTTCCACCTTCTTGGTGGTGCTCTATAATCGCCTTAATAGCCTTTGCCTATTAAGATTTGGAATGGTCGTACTGCTTTCCTCTTAATGAAATAACGTGCTAAGGCACGTTCGCGAAAAAAAAAGTTTTGCTTTCCTGCGAAATAACAAAACCGTTGCCCACCACCGGAGATTCTAGTAAAACATAGTAAGAGCAGAACGAATCTTACTGATATCTGTCGGGATCTGTATCTAAGCTATTGTGATTAGAATATCTAATTTTCTGTTGTTACAGGTTCACAGCTGCACTGGCTGAAATGCTGGTTCAGAGCACTCTCACTGACATCTATCTGCTCCCGGCGCTCCCACGAGATAAGTGGCCCAGAGGCTGTGTTAAAGGCTTAAGGGCTCGGGGGGATATTACCGTGAACATCTGCTGGGAGGAAGGGAGGCTCCAGGAGGCAGTTCTGTGCTCCGGGAGAGGGAATTCAGATGTGAAGCTGCACTACGATGGGCAAAATACAATATTCAGAGTTTCATCTGGCCATGGTTACAAGTTCAATGGGAGCTTGCACTGCATCGAGACGTGGCCTTTGGACAAATAAATATCTTATAGCTACATATGGATATATATGAGCAACCGGGCCGCCCGGCACGACACGGCCCGAGCCCATGCTGGGCACGGCACGGGCCAACACGACTCGCTTAGGCACGACTTTCCATCATGCCGTGCCTATCCAGGCCACCGGGCCTGCTAGCGAGCCCAGGCACGGCACGTGGGCCTATTTTCGTGCCGTGCCGGCCCGAAATAGCACGAGCCCATTTAGGGTCCGGGCCGGCCTGGAGCCCGCTAACACAAAAACACCACATTCAACTCAGATTATTATAATTCACTCAAATTTTCCAATTACAATGAGAGACATAGTTTCAAATCGACAAATACACAAGCAAAGTCACAGAAATGTTAAAGCACATAAGAACAACAAGTTTGATAAAATAATTGAGCTGTTCGTGCAATGCCGCCTCATTAAAAACCTTTCTAGGTAAAACTCACACCTCGTAAGAAAAACCCTAGAAAGAAAAAAAGAGTACGGCCAGCTCAGATTGAATTCAAATGTTCAAAGTTATTACAAGCCATTGGTTCAAATGTCTCAGTTCTCACACTCACTGACTCTCTAGCACCAGCTGCACTAACAACTTAAGCAGCAGATAAGATCATTACAGCATTAGCAACAACCAGTACCAAACACCAGCACCAATGACTAGCAATAACCAGCAGCAAGCACCTAACAGCAGCAGGTAGCAGCTGACTCCATTAACCAGCAGCTGGTGCATCAGTACCTGTGGGAGGATTAGCAACCACCATCAGTCCACAAAGGCACCTAGAGCTCCAATGAAGAGTAATAACCAGCAGATCAAGTACCAGTACAGTTACCTGCACCTTCATCAAGCCATAAATTGGTGAAGTATTCTTCCAACTCCTTGTCCTCCACGGCGTGTTGTCCTCTTTCTTCTCCTAACTCCCAATCCTTGATGCACACCAACATCTCCACCTTGTCTGAGTTTAGTCGTCGTCGTCGCTCCTCAATGATCCTGCCAGTAAGACTAAAACACGACTCCGAAGAGGTTGTGGAGACAGGGACAGACATAATATCTTTTGCCAATATGGATAGAACTGGATAGGTTAGTTTATGCTCATGCCACCAGTTAAGGATATCAAAGTCATCATCATATGCCACAACATTGTCACTATCAAGGTAAACAGTGAGCTCTAAAGTACCAGGAGGCACAGCTGAAGATGAACCAGCATTTGAAGTACCAGTACTTGCTGATCCTCCAAATATTTTGCCCCAAGCTTGCTTCCTCTTACCTGTTAGTCCACTAGGATGTGTGGTCCTAGTTGGCCTAGCTGCACCAAACTTAGATTCATACTTGTCATACAGCTTATGCAACTCTGATTTAACCTCAGCAAAATAGTCTGTGTAATTAGTATTATTTTCTTGACCAAGCAGATTTAGAATACTATGCAAACCTCTCATCTTAGCCCTAGGGTCTAGAACAAATGCATATGAATATAAAGGGGTATAGACTTCCAGTACTTTAGAAATTTAGCTCTCATTGGCACAACAACATCGATTGCATTGATATCAGACTCATATTGATTCAGATGACCAGCAATCTCAAGTATGTGATGCAAGACCAAATGACTAGTGGGATAATACACACCAGAAAGAACAACAGTTGATTCATAAAATAGTTCAAGAAACTCTAAGACCTTTTCAGCAATATACCAATGCTGTCCATTAAGTAATGGATAGCCATATTGAGTATTTATGAACACAGAAAACACAGATTTATATGGCAGCAGATGCTTTAACATCAGATAGGTTGAATTCCATCTAACATCCATATCCAATGTAAATTTACGTGGTCTCATACCCTTAGCATCACAGTAGTTCTTAAATTGAGCAATTCGTTGGTTAGAGGAATTTAGAAAGTTAATTGCAGTTCTAAAGACCTCTAGATAAGTTTGAAGCCCCGCAAATCCATCTTTCACAACCAAATTTAAAATATGACATGCACACCGTTGATGAACAACATGATAAATCTTTTTAGTAGGATCTAATGGATCAACATCATAACCTAAATAGCCATCCAGTAGTGGTGCCAAAGTAAGCATAGCAGACGTATTAGCAGATGCATTATCAAAGCTAACAGAGAACACTTTGTCAATCAGGCCAAAGTCCTTAAGCACAGCAGCAATACATTCAGCAATGTTAATACCACTATGAGACACTTCAATAAGTTTAAAACCTATAACAGATTTCCTAATTTCACAATCTGATTTAATATAGTGAGCAACAACAGAGATGTAGTCTTCCTTAGCATTACCAGACCATATATCAGATGTCAAGCAAACAGAAGACACACCAGGCAAGACAACATTTTTAAGGTGATGTAGTTTTTCATTGTAAAGCTTAGACAAGTCTCTAGCTGTGGTAAATCTAGAGACTCTCTTATACATAGGGTTGTGAGCACGCTGAATATAATCATCCCAAGCATCATTATCAGCTATTGACAAAGGAAGATCTAGTCTAGCAATCAACCTACATAATTCTGCCCTAGCAACATCTGGTTTGTACTCCTAGTTCCTATATGATCCATCAGAGTTTAAAGCAAGTCTACTTTGAACCATATTAGCATGAGCAGCCTTTTTCTTGCAAGCTTTAGCATGCCTAATCAAATGTCCAGTGCCTCTAGAGGAATTAGCAGATAACCTAGACTTTCAGAACTTGCAAATTCCAAAAACACTAATAATACCATCAAAAGTTTCCTTGACTTCTTCAAAGTCGTTCTAGACAGGAGAGCGATGCTTACCAGTGCTGGACGAGGCCAGAGATGTTGCCTGATTGGCACTGGCCTCATCGCGCCATTATCGGCGCGCCCCATCCAGTCGTCGGGGACAAACATCGTTCTACCGAATAAGGCAGCAGCTGCATCTCCCACGTCGTCGACGTTGTCCGGAAGCTGGCCAAGCTCGATGAGCTCATCGTTGATGGTACGAGGGTACCGGGTACCATCGCCACCATCGTCGCTGGCCATCACCACCACACTTCTTCTTCACCTCTCGGCACCGTTCCTCAACGGCTTGAGCGGCACCAGATCGAGGCACGAGGCATCAACCCGGCGACCTGCGAAGTGCGAACAGAGACACAAAGGTGAGAAACAGGTTAGGGTTCCAGTAGAGAATTAGGGTACGGATAGAGAGATGGCGGGAGAAGAGGTTACTTACCTGCACAAACCGGAGCCCGGCGCCGGAGAGACGAAGATGAAGACGCGCGGCGGGTCGACGGCCGGTGGCAAGAGCACAAAGCTTCTCCCGGACACACGACGACAAACGGGATCGACCGGATAGAGAGATGGCGGGAGAAGAGGGTTAAGAGGGCAAGAGGGGAATGACACGAGACACAGAGTCACCGGAGATGTGGAAGATGACGGCAAATGCGACGGCAGTGGCAGGCGAGACAGGGCGGCACAACACGGCACGGATCCGTCCACAACGGGAGGGGAGGACACAGGACCAGGAGGACAGCAAGACGATGTAGACGTTGCCGGAGCTCAGCTGAACAACGGCAGGAAGTGGCGTGGCGGTTGTCAGCGGAAGAGGATTAGGGTTAGGGTTTGGCAGCGGCGCCGGCGGATGGGGGATGGGGAGGGTGGGGTGGCCGGGTGGGGAGAGGCGGTGGGGACTTATATAGCCCTCCTTCTTACCGGGCCTGGGCCGTGCCTCCCGTTGTGGACCGGGCCGTGCCGTGCCGCCCGCCGAGCCTAGTCGGAGGCCCAGGCACGCCCAGTCCCGTGCCGTGCCGGGCACGGGCCCGGGCGGGCCAGGCCGGGCTTGGGCTGGGCCGAACAAAAACGTGCTCCGTGCCGTGCCACGGGGGCCTCGTGCTTTCTGCTCAAGATTGCATATGGACATCTAAATGAATTTGTATATGGTTTGATAATTTTCCTCTGATCTTTTTAAAAGGTTACTATATGAGAATATTATGTGTTGCACTTCTGAATGTCTATCTGTTTCACTCGCTGCTATTCTTTTATTCAGATTTTCTACGTATACCCGGAGATTTGCTCTTAAATTTGAGCGTATGGGACCGACTATTCACGTGCATGTGGCTCTTGTTGAGTTTCAACTCTAACTTACCCAAACTTGCTTGTCTAAAAATTGTTATTATTAGATTTTTTATACGTATAATTAGTTCATGGTTAATAATGGATTTATGCTCGAACAATTGTGCCTTGATGTTACTATATCCATATCTAAATATTTGTCGCCGTTGACTTTCTCGTCACAAGTTTGACTTCTTGTCTTATTTATAAATTTTGTGCAAATATGAAAAAACATAAGTCATGCTTAAAATACCTTAGATGATGAAATGAGTCAAACATAACATTTTCAAAACTTACAAGTTTTTTTAAAATGACAAGCGGTCAAACTTGTGACCAAAAGTCAACAAGCGACACATATTTAAATATGGAGGGAATATTATAATTAAGTGTACATGTAATTAATTCTAATTTTTCCTTTTTTCACAGAAATCCCGATGCCCACCAAAAATTGAAGGATTTTAATCTCACCTCTCTACACTCTCTTTCCGCTTTAACAATTCCCTCAAACTGCTTGCCTAGCCAATACGAAAATCAACGTCCCTTTGGCCGGCAAAGGAAGGGCGCAAGGCTGATTATTAATGAGATTTGGTGAAGTCAAGCAATTCCCATGTTCCTAACAAAATTCTCCAACAAATCTTTATCTCTCGTTAGTTGACGCCAAATGCTTGCCCGCCCAACAAACCCCAGATTCCCCACCAGCAAGCGTCGCTCACTGTCACACCTGGAGTCCAGACCTCACAGGAGTGACGGCGATCGTGGAGGCGCTTCCTATATACTGAGACGTGTTCTTGTATTTACGTTTTATGCTTAGTATGACAAGTGGGCCCTACTGGCCAGGACTGTAATGGCTCATAAGAGCTGAACCTGTAAACGCTGGGGGACATCTTTTGCTTATTCAGAAATACAATAGCGCCAAGGGGAGGGGTTAACCTCGCCGGCGGCAGGGTCTGTTCCGGTGAACCTCTGTTTCTCTCATGTCGTAGTTGACCCACTATGGCCACGGGTATTACAACTGGTACCAAAGCCTATCGTCCTCGGCGGGGGGCGGCGAGTCCATCACTCGGTATCCACGCTTAGTTATCGGGCCGCAAGAAGATACACCCGCGGCAGCGACCACCACCACCACCACCACCACAGCTTGATGCGGATCCTCACGACCGCGCCCCGCACCGCTACACCATCTCCGACAAGCAAGATCACGGCACCTGGCGGCGTGCAAATCAGGTGCACGCAAGGTGTTCGATGGAAGTCTGCATCGGCATATCGGCTCGGCGGCGACAACCGGGGCGGAATTCCTTCAATTCGCTCCATTCTTCACTCAATTTGGCCCAGAGCGAGAGCGGACTAGGGTTGCACGGCAGTTGTTCATGCGTAAAATTCCTGGTGTCAGACAATCGTTCTCGGTGCGGTGGTGACGGTGGGGGTGGGGACGATCTAGAAGCTCAGGTTGCTAGGTTGTTGTGCAGCGCTTGCGCTCCAGCAATCCTAGTGTAAAATCCCGAGGCTTTGCCATCTTCCCAGGCAGCGGCGATTGTGCTGTGTGGATTAGTAAGGGAGGCCAAGGCCGAACCTTCTGCAAGCACTACTGGCTCCAAAGCACAGCACACACGTTGATCCTTCTCCGCAAACAGGTTTGATATTGGAAACCATGACGAGGAGGTCAGACGAGAAGAACTCCAAGTGGGAGCAGCTCTAGAAGAACTTCGATCTGTTGTTCAATCAGGTGTCAGAGAACAACACAATGCAAAAACAGATGAAGGCCCAGATGGACCTTCGAGATGCAGCCATGGATGAGTACAGTAAGGAAGTACAGACAATTTCAAGACAGGGACCTTCGAGCGACGGAGGTGGACCAGGCAGGTGAGGGCAAGCAGGGATGAGGAGCCACGGCCACCAGGGCCAAGCGACGTTGCGACGAGAAGAGTCGCAATGGAGTCGAGGGAGGAGCCACAGCCGGTGGCAGAAACACGACGGTGGCAAGATAACCCTAGCTCAAACACCAGGCTCTGAATACCATATTAGAATGGAGCTTATATTGAAAGAGGGGGCCAAAGGCCAAGTACAATATGCAGGAGCACCCTTGTGCAAAAGGAAAATACAAAGTATACACATATCTCTAACAAACAGAAGGGGCTTAGTTATTTACTTCTGCTCAATGGACCATGATAGATCCTCTCTGTTATAGATTATATAGAGAGATTAGTTGAACCTTAGGTAAACTATTGATGTGATCCTATGACACCCTGACTTATAAAAGATAATGCCTGAAAAATAACTCGACTTGAAAGTCAAGATGATGAGGGAGCCAATGATGGCACAGCTGCCCGCCCACCTTATCCTTGGTCAAATAGCTATTTGGTTCCTATTAGGGCCCTTGGCAATAATAAAACAACATATTATAGAAAAAAGGAAGTTCAAATTGCACAGAATTTCTTCTAGAATCACCAATTTTAGGGGTGTGGGTACCTTTGTAGTGCAGTAAAAACTATCAGGAATAACCTGGTCTATCCACCCAATAACAGCAATTGGAATCAACCAAAAAGACTAATTGAAATATGCTCAGCAAATGCATCAATTCCAAGGGCAGTGCATGTTTCCCATTTAAACAAGATTAATTGAAATATGCTCAACAAAAGCACTCATACTCGCATCACTTGAGTTTGTCATAATCACCAGACTAAAGTAAGGGACACTTAAATTGCAGATGGCCTTTCATTTTTTTTATCACATCCCTTATGTTTCTTGGCTTCTTACATTACATCCAGACACAATCAAGGTAAAAGTCTTTTATATCTCTAGTTTCAGTATTTGTCGAAGTATATGTAGTTTGTTCCATATTGTATGATCGTTATCTGTTTTTCTTGGGTCTACTTGTGTCCACTGCATTCAAAGGGTCAACAATGAGAAAATGTAGTGACATAGTACTTTGCTATGCAATATTTACACGGATCTGTAATATAACTAGAAGATGTTTGGAGAAGCCTAGAAGCCTACATTCTTTTATGTAATAAAAACACTATTACTGAGGTGCTCCTGATTACATATCTGCTTCTTCATTTATCAAATTCAAGCATCAAAGATACATGCTGCTTTGATTTTCAGGGCTTCTCCTCACCTCAACATAAATCTTCAGATGAATTACTGGCCAGCACTTCCTTGCAACCTAGGTGAGTGCCAAGAACCACTTTTTGACTTCATAGCCTCTCTTGCAGTTAATGGAACTGAAACAGTAAAGTAAGTTCTGCTCCGATCTTTGTCTGATATTACTAAAACAGTGAAGTGCCACTACGACCAGCACGAGAAAAGTTCACATTTGCTCATTAATATGTGCTCTAGTCCGTTGGAATTGAATTGCTTCTCTTTCTGCTATCACTATATAATTATCTGCATGGGTCCATGGACCTTACACACACAGCTCAACCTCAATAGGTGTTACAGCCTGCCCCTCTTGAATTTGGGCGGCGCCATTGTGCTTCACGCCCAAGAGCAAGGCTTGGAGAATGAAATAGTTAGGGTAGATTCTTTCTTGATTCTCAATGACTGAACCGGTGCCATTACATAGCCCTGGGACTTACAAACTTGCCTAAACTCGAGTTACAAAACTGACACAATCTCAACTTCCTAAACATATCTTAACTGACTAAAACTCCTAACCAATTTTGACCTGGACTCTTCTGACATCCTTTTTGCCGGACAACCTACACTAGTATGTCCGATTCAAACTCGGTTACACTGCTCCACCTGCTTCCTTGCGCTGATCATCGCGAGTATGCCTCCGTCTTCGCTGGTAGTGCTGGCCGAGCATAGCAGTTGGTACCTTAGAAAATTATACTATGTCATCGTGTGAATAGCACCACATGAATGTCATAAAGTCCTTAATTCAATTCATAAAATGGTATAGTGTATGCTTCACTGCAAGCTACTGACCTAATTGTCTCCAAACTTAATTCTTTTTTATGATTGTTAATAGACCAAATGATTAGAATATATAATATAATTTCTGTGGTTTGTTTTAGTTGGAGTGTGCTGCAGGAAAATTCCGTAGCATCTTTATCTAGGATAAAACATACTTTTTATTATTTTGGAGTTCTGTCAATTGCAAAAAGGTAAAAAAAAAAAGCATAGCCTACTATCCCATCAGACTCTGTTTGCTATTTGTCTAACAGGTCAATTACCAAGCAAGTGGCTGGGTAACTCATCATGATTCATGACACAGATATATGGGCAAAATCATCTGCATATTATGAAGATGCTATGTATGCAGTGTGGCCAATGGGGGGTGCCTAGCTTTGTATGCATCTTTGGGAATACTATCAATATTCATTGGACAAAGTAAGAGCCAGCTGAAATACAATTTTTAATAAATTCCCTCAAACAATATATCTGACTGAAATAAGTGAAAGGGATCAAGGATGCCCCAAAGGTGATCGAAGAATGATACTTTATTTGATAATTCACAGCTTTGATTTTTCTTGTTCTGTACTTCTAGGAGTTTCTGATGAACACTGCATATCCGTTTCTAGAAGGGTGTGCCCTATTTCTTGCTGATTGGTTGATTGAGGGAAATAGAGGCTACTTGGAAACAAATCCATCTACTTCTCCAGAGCATTCTTTCATCGCTCCTGGTGGTGGTGATCACCTTTTTGCTAGTGTGAGCTATTCAACTACAATGGACATATCAATTATCCGGGATGTTTTCCTGGCAGTCATTTCCTCATCCGAGGTAAATTTTTGGCACAAAAACTACTTTCCTATGTATTCTGTACCTTAAAATATATGGACTGAGGCCAGTATTCATTATACTTGCCTACTCTTTGAAATGAGTTTTGACTAAGTCACTGATCAAGAATATTGCTTTTATCCTACGTACAAATAGGTTTTGGGAAAATCTGATTCTACTCTGGTCAAGAGGATCAAAAAAGCATTTCCAAGGCTCCCTCCAATCAGAATTGCTAGAGATCACACAATCATGGAGTGGGTAAATGTCTAAAGGCTGCAGGCAGCCTTCCCTAGTTCCCTTTGTTGCAGCATTATTTTCTGTAGACGTTGATTGCTGTTTTGGATGGAGGCACAAGATTTTGGAGACCCTGAAGTCCATCATAGGCAGCTGTCCCACCTCTTCGGTCTTTACCCTGGTCATACTATAACCATGGAGACAGATCCTGAGATTTGCAATGCTGTTGCTAATAGCCTTTACAAACGAGGTCTGCAGAACAATATGAGTAACCGCATTTTATTATTATTTTCATACTCACCAGTTTGCATGTATGATGCATAAATAAATGCACGTGGATGCTCTATAGCTTGGATGGAGCGTAAGCATTTTATGACTGCATCACCACAAATCATGGCAGTGCTTCGTTATCACGCGCGTGTGGCATCGTCGGGCTCGTGGGATGCGTTCTGCGGCGGGTGCGGCTAACGCGGACGACGGCACTGGCGAGGAAGAAGAGCCTATTGCACAGGCCGGCGCCGCTGGAGCTTCGGCTGCCCCAAGCTGCATTCTTGACTGATCGGACCTTCCTTCCCACGGCGAGGACGCCTTGGGTCGCGCCCTGGTCATCACCGTCTTTCCCGCAGCGAGGACGTCATCCTACCCCATTGAGGTCATGGTCCGTCTCCTCGATCCTTCGTCGGCTTCTCCGGCGGAGTCGGCGGTGCCGGGTGAACCTTCGACCTCCGGCCAGGCTGGCCGGGCTTTGGTCCATGCATGGCTGGGCCCACGCGTTAATATGGCGGCGGTTCGGGATCCTTCCTCGAGCCTTCTTGATGGTGGCGCCTCAACGCACGCGCTCGCCATTGATGGCCGGGCTTCGGTCCATGCAAGACAGCGGGCCCGCATGTTATTGTGGCTCAGGCGGCGGTGCCGGGCGAAGCTTCTTCCTCCGGCCAGGCTGGTAGGGCTTCGGTCCACGAAAGGTTGGGCCCTCGCGTCCATGAGGCGGCCAGAGAACCTTCTTCAACGATGGTCGTGCTCGACATTGATGGTCGGGCGGCCATGTCTGCTGTGGCCTCGCGACGAGATGACGCTTCACGTGGTTTCGATGCAGACTGCACAGCAGCCTTGGAGACCGTGCGTGCAGATGTGTTTATGGAGGGCGTAGGCGCGGATACGGCAGTGGACGGCGGAAGAGATACTGATGTCAGGTGGATTGATGGCCGTTTGAGATCCCCCTGGGAGTCTCCTGTGGGCCTTTGATGCATCCTGCTGGAAGTGCAGAAATGGATGGGCCTCGGTTGGTGACATCTGGGCCGCCTCCCCTCTTCTCCCTGAATGGGCTGGTCGAGGCCCATGCTTTGCCTGGCCCAGATAAGCCGGTCGAGGCTCTTGTCGTGGCCGAGACTTCGTCTTCCTCCCCACGGCCGCCGTCCACGTCTTCCTCCCAACGACCATGGACTGCTGGCTCGACACACGCTTCCATTGTCGCATCCTCCTCCCTGAACTCGCCACATCCCGCAACTGCTTCTACTACCTCATCAAACTCGCCATTCCCTGCCACTGCCGCTCCTACCCCCACCTTGAACTCCACCCCCTCTGTGGCCGGGCCAGCGACTGCGGCCTCTTAGCAGACCTTACGGGTCTACTCGCGTCGCCACCCTCGAAGTAGAGAGAGGGCGGCTGATGCAACAGCTGCTGCCCAAGCTTCCCCCAGTGCACCTCTCAGCCCGGCATCTGAGTTCGTCAAGGCTCTGACAAAATTCCCGGGGGGTATCGCCGAATATTTGTGTGGCCCGGGGAGTAGATATCCCCCCAGTAAATGGCCGTGCGATGGGTTTGAAGATTCGTGCGAGTTTATCACCAGCATAGTCAAACTCAGTACTTAAGGATCATCAGCTCTGTAATAGTTTTGACCACTTTATCAGATAAGGCTGTAGTTTCTTTTGTGGCAGGACAACGTGCACGCGAAGTTAGTACAGTACTATTGTTCCTGCACAGTGATTTTATTTATTGCACCGTGATTTCATTTATTGCTTGCGTTGTTGCTTCATCTTTTATTATTAGTACTAATACTCTCAGATCACTATAATTATTAAACTATATATCTAATTTATAGTGCAATTGAACATTTATGTTCTTACAATTAAATCTATAAATTAAGACCAATATTTATTTATTTTTATGCAAAATATAATAACAACATGCGAGCCCCACATTTAATGCTCATATTTGAAAATAACAAATAATCATACATTTTTGAAGCGTCTTTTATATGAAAATCTCTCAATAAGGTTTATAACTTTCTAGTTTTATATTATTTTTCATTTAACATTGTTTAGATTCTCAAAATGTAAAAACAACAACAACATATTAATCATGTATCTGTGATTGTTGCATTACAAAAAAAATGAAGATACTTGTTATATTTATGATGTCAAATAAAGATATTTTTTATATAAAAGTTGTAGACCTCGGTGACATGTACAATTTTATTGTTTTGAGTTTCACTTTAGGTTGTTAAGATGCTCAAAAAATAAAATTTCAGCACCATATTTCACGTACAATCACTTGTCGCCTTGGTTTAGTATTAGGGCTTAGCAGTTAGGTTCGGGGTTTTGGGTTTATAGGTTTAGGGTTTAGGGTTCGAGGTTTAGGGTTTAGGGTTTGGGGTTTAGGGTTTGGGGTGGGTTTGGGGTTTAGGGTTTGGGGTTTAGGGTTTGGGGTTGGGGTTTGGGGTTTAGTGTTTAGAGTTTGGGGTTTGGTGTTTAAGGTTTAGGGTTCGGGGTTTAGGGTTTAGGTTTTGGGGTTTAGGGTTTTGAATTTAGGGTTTGGGTTTAGGGATTAGGGTTTGGTGGGTGTTTAGGGTTCGGGGTTTGGAGTTTGGGGTTTGGGGTTTGGGGTTTAGGTTTTAGGGTTTAGGTTTGGGGTTTAGGGTTTAGAGTTTGGGGTTTGGTGTTTAGAGTTTAGGGTTCAGGGTTTAGGGTTTAGGGTTTAGGTTTTAGGGTTTAGGGTTTTGGGGTTAGGGTTTAGGGTTTAGGGTTTATGGTTTGGGGTTTGGGGTTTGGGGTTTGGGGTTTGGGGTTTAGGGTTTAGGGGGGGTTTAGGGTTTAGGGTTTGGGGTTTAGGGTTTAGGGTTTAGGTTTTAGGGTTTAGGGTTTATGTGTGGGGTTCGGGTTTTGGGTTTAGAGTTTGGGGCTTAGGGTTTAGGGTTTAGTGTTCGGGGTTTAGGGTTTAGGGTTTTGGGGTTTAGAATTTAGGGTTTAGGGTTTGGGTTTGGGGTTTAGAGTAAGTTTAGAGTTTGAGGTTTAGAGCTTAGGGTTTAGGATGTAGATGATCGCATATTATTGCGAATGTGTTTAATATATAAAATCTAAGACATTTGATTTGAGTCCACATGTTATTATTTTGTTTTACTTTAAAATATAATCAATATTGGTCTTGTTTTGTAGATTTAATTATGAGGAACAGAAAGGTTTAATCGGATTCTAAATTAAATGTATGGTTTAATAGATATGGTGGTTTGAATATTTGTAACAATAGAAAGGACGCGGGAACGCGCGTGTGGCGCGATGGTAAGGCTGCTGGCTGTAGCGCCTGGCGCCCGTGTTCGAGTGCCAGGCTCGGCCGGGTTTCCCACCGGGAACTGTGTTCCCTTAATAATCAATCTCCTCTCACGCTTGGTGCCACAAAGGGAAAGTGACGTGCCCGTCGCCTACGGAGTCGAGGACTTCGGTGATTTCAAGAAGGACGCGGCGTTCGATCTGTGTGTAGTTGTAGGTCTATTTGTACACAAGTGGTGTGCGTGTGGAGTGTGTGTGTAGAGTGGGTTTGTGTGTATGTGTATGAGCAGATATTACAGCTGTACCCAGATGAGAGGAGCTCAAAAAAAAAACAATAGAAAGGACGCAAATCAGCCATCTAGTACTTCACATGTCACGCCTGGGCTCCTGGCATCCTGTACATGCGCTGCTGGCCAGAGCTCCAGCGCTACAGCCTGCTCCCGCGTCATTCATGTGCCCCTTTTGTCAAAGCAATAAATGCTTTCTGCTCCCTTTGGTCAGGGTAAATAATGATCGCAGGGCATTACAATTTTCAATCACGTTACTAACTAACATCTACCGCATCTAATACGTTTGATCGTGGCCGTTTACTCAGGGGGATATCTACTCCCCGGGCCATCGTCTCCGCGTTCGGGGGGTATCTTGCCAATTCCCCATGTCAATAAATGAAGGAAGAAGAGGCTGGAGCCACCTAGCAAGGGGCCCCGACGGAGTCGTCGGATTGCTGGCCTCACCGCGACAACGTCGGTGGTATGCCCCTCGCATCTGAAGAAACAAGTCATGCGTGCACTGGATATGGATGTCGATGAAGAAAGGGAACACATTAGCCAGCAAGTCCTGAATGATTATGCAAGCGTTTTAAGCAGCCCATGCCAGCCTCACACACTAAGGCCCTGGCTGCTCTATTCGGATGGGCACTCCCTGAGGCAGAATATGCTGCTGACTTAGTGGAATGTAGTGTCTGATTGCTCCTCCAGGTCGCTCTTGTTTTTTCAGTCTCTTTATGGATCCGGCACACATCCTAAATTGGAATGTACGAGGTCTGAACTCAGCAGCGAGACAGGATGCTGTTAGAGTCATGGTGGATGCCTCCAAGATTGATGTTGTTTGCCTGCAAGAAACTAAAATGAGTACTGTTTCCAGGCGTTTAATCCTGTCCATGTTAGGAAGTGATTTTGACAATAATTTCATTTACCTTCCTTCGGAAGGAGCCAGTGGTGGGATTTTAGTTGCTTGGCGGATTCAATTGGGCATTGTTGGAGCTACCAGGGTGGATGCTCACAGTGTCTCGGTTCAATTCTGCCCGTCTGATGGTAATACATGGTGGCTGACCTGTGTTTTTGGCCCCCAACAAAATCATGACAAGATCCAATTTCTCCAAGAACTGAGAGATGTAAGAGTTCAGTGTTCTGGGCCTTGGTTGGTAGTCGGGGATTTCAATCTCATTTATATGGAGGAGGACAAAAACAATTCCAATCTTAATAGAGCAATGATGGGAAGGTTCAGAAGATGGATAAATGATATGGGGGTCACGGAAATTCCGCTCCACGGTCGTAAATATACATGGATCAGCTCCTTCACTAATGCTTCCCCTACACTTGTTAGGTTGGACAGAATGTTTTGCTCATTGGATTGGGAGGAGAAATTCCCAGGTTGTCTCCTCCAGAGCCATGCTTCAATTGATTCAGATCACTGCTCTCTAATTCTTGGGCTGCAGGATATTATTAGCAGCAAGAAAAGGTTCCACTTTGAAGCATTTTGGCCTTCTCTTGAGGGATTCCAGGAAGCTGTGAGTGAGGCTTGGGAAATTGTGCAGCCCGATCCTTGCCCTCTCCAAACCATTGCTCTGAAACTCAAGGCAACAGCCAGAGGAGTACAGAGCTGGAGCTGGAGTCAGAGGAAGTGTGGACACATCAGATCCCAGTTGCTGTTGGCGAAAGAAATCATTCATCAATTTGAAATTGCGCAAGAAAGCAGGCCTCTTCAACCCAATGAACTGTGGCTGTGTAACAGTCTCAAGGAACACTCCTTGGCTCTAGCATCCCTGCTGAGAACAATAGCTAGGCTCAGATCAAGGATCGGCTGGTTGAAAGAGGGAGACGCCAACTCAAGGCTGTTTCATCAGCACGCAGGATATAGGAAAAAGAAAAATTTCATTCCTAAACTGTAGGAAGGGGAACGGATCATCACAAGTCATGATGAGAAGGCGGCTGCGGTTCTGGATTTCTATGACAACCTCATCGGGATAGAATGTGATAGAGAAAGATCTATTAACCTGGACTCTCTTGGCAGCCCAAGCTTTGAGTTGGAAAATTTGGAGGTCCCATTCTCTGAAGACGAGGTTTGGAACACCATAAAGGAACTACCATCTGATAAGGCCCCTGGACCTGATGGGTTCACTGGTAGATTTTGCAAAAGCTATTGGGCAATCATCAAAAATGATATGATGGCAGCAATTCACTCCCTTTGGAGTAGAAATTTTAGAAATCTTTGGAAACTGAATTGTGCCTATATTACTCTGATTCCAAAGAAGCCTGATGCTGTTCATGTAAAGGATTTTAGGCCAATTAGCTTGGTGCATAGCTTTGCCAAACTAGTGACCAAAATCTTGGCAAATAGGCTTGCTGATCGGCTGGACGAGATGGTCTCTCCAAATCAGAGTGCCTTCATTAAAAAAAGGTTCATCCAGGACAATTTCATGATGGTCCAGTAGACGGTAAAATTCTTACATTCTCAAAAGCAACCCAGAATTCTCCTGAAGCTTGACATCACCAAGGATTTCGACTCTGTGTCTTGGGCTCTCCTTCTTGAGGTTCTTAGAAAATTGGGGTTTGGACCTCAATGGTGTGATTTAATCTGTGGCCTCTTAGCAACTTCATCCACCCAGGTAATCCTTAATGGTATTCCAGAAGAAAGCATAAAGCACAGGAGGGGTCTGAGACAAGGAGATCCCCTGTCTCCTATGCTTTTCATTCTAGTTATGGATGTCTTAAACTGGCTGTTCACACGTGCTTCAGAAGCTGGGCTGCTGCAACCCTTATCCAGAAGATCAATCCAACATAGAATCTCCTTGTATGCTGATGATGTAGCCCTCTTTATCCGGCCCACGGCAGCTAATGTTAATCTGTCTTTACAGCTATTGCAATTATTCGGGGAAGCTTCAGGCCTCAAGACCAATGTCCAAAAAAGTAATGTGCTGCCCATTGAAAGCCCTAGTTTGGTTTTGGCTAATTGATGAAACCTAGGACTAACCCTATTGCTAAGTGTGTAGCATTAGAGAAAGGAAAGGTCCAAGCCAAGTGGTGGAGTGGTGATCAAGGTGTCGATGAAGACCACAAGTGATCAAGTACCACACTTGAAGATGAAGGAAGATGATGAACAAGATGGAATGCCAGAGGCAAAGGTATATGTTAGGGCATTTTCATTTTGCCGGTCATAGGCGTGTAAAGAAGTTGATGGCCGGGTTTAGGATTGATAACCGTACTATTAAGAGGGGCGATGTCGCGCAATATCGGTTATCTAAGTGCCACTAGGTGAGCAATGACTTTGCATATGCAGTAGGGACCTAGTGTGCTTGCTAACTCTTGCAAAATCTATTTGAAAATGCTAACACACGTGCACAAGTGGAGAGACACTTTAGTGTTGGCGCATGAGGGCAAGAGGTGATGGTGTTTGGGTGTGGAACCCTCCCGCCGAGCTCGTGAGGCAGGACTCGAAGGTTTTCGGACGAAGTGCAGACACTCAGAGGTGACCGGACGCTGTCCTGGTAGGGACCGGACGCGCCCCGGCCGCTTGCCGGCCCGCTGTTTTTCAGGTGTGACCGGACGCCCGCGACCCGACGCGCCCCGTGCGAAGTCGGTCAGCGCCGACGCACGACGACGCGGCCTTTCGGAGAAGGAGTTCAGCGAACGGACGCTTCGGGCGCGTCCGGTCACCATGGACCGGACGCGTCCGGTCAAGATTTTCACGTTTTGGAGCTCTGCGGGTAACGACCGGAATCCATCGTTTGGCGTCCGGTGCTAGCACAGAGACGCCGTCCGGTCGATGCTGACTGCGCGCGAAGTTGATCGTGACGTAGGGCGCGAACGGTAAAATTGAAATGGCTAGTACACGTGGGCATTTATGTGCGGCCGACGCTGGACCGACGCCCGTCCGGCCAGCCGTCTCGGGCCCCGGCCGATCTGAAACTGTGTTTTGTGAGTAACGGCTATGTGCGTTTGTGGGCGCCTATATATGTTGGTTGGCCAGCTCTAGGGAGTCTCTCTTGGCACTTTGACATACTTGACATCCCCTAGAGCTAAGCAAACCTCCCCTCTCACTTTGCATTCATCTTGATTGATCTAGAGAGTGATTGGGAGAGCTTCTAGTGCATTTGCCTTGTGATTGAGCATCTAGTGGCACTAGTGAGCGTTCTTGCAGCGATTGAGCTTATTACTCTTGGTGATTGCCGTCACCTAGACGGTTGGAGCAGCGAGCTGGAGTTGAGCAAGGTTGAAGATTGTTCTTGGCCAGTCCGGAGGTGATTTGTGAGGGGTGTTGATCCCACCCCGCGGGAGATCGCGAAAGGAATCCTTAGTGGAATCTCGTGTCATTGAGTTACTCTCACTTTGTGTGAGTTCTTGTGGTGCCCGGTGAGGGCTTGGCTTGTGACACCAATTAGCCACCGAACTACCGAGTGTGTGGTCGACACAACGGGGAGTAGCGTGCCGGCAAGCATGTGAACCTTGGGATAAAAATATTGTGTCCCTCGATATTCTTGTGTGGCTTGATCCTTCGAGGTCAACTTGGATTTCTCTATTGGATCATCTCTTCGGGTTTCATTGTATTGACAAGACGGTGATTGGTTATCTTCCCGAAGGCACGGTTTGCACGCTCGGTTTCCTTCCTTGCGATTACATTTGTGCAAAGTAGTGTATTAGGTTGTGTAGCCTAGTTGTGTTTCTAAGGACCCTATTCTTAGTGTGCCTAGTGTATTAGGTTTGCTAGAATTGTCTAGATTGGCTTGCAACCCCCACTAGGCTAGCGCAACACTTGCTTCGCCGTTTGTTATACTAACCGGTTTATTTAGTGCTTTGCAAGAATTTTTATAGGCTATTCACCCCCCTCTAGCCATTTAGGACCTTTCAAGTGGTATCAGAGCCGAGGTCACTGTTGATTAAGGCTTAACATCCTACGGTGTTAAAATAGCTCAAGTCAACCATATCAACCATGTGGGGAAGCCACCTCACTTTGACGGTACCGGTTATGATCATTGGAAGCGGAAGATGTGTGCCTACTTGAAATCATTAAATAGAAAGGTTTAGGAGGTTGTGGACAAAGACTTTGCCGTGATTGATCCAACCGACCCAACTCCAAGAGAAGAAGAGAAGCTCCAATTCAATGACATTGCAATCAACACATTCTATGGAGCCTTGGAGTCAAAAGTGTTTGAGCAAATCAAGGATTTGGAGAGGGCTCATGATGTGTGGACTAGGTTGGAGGAGACCTATGAGGGCACATAAGCCGTAAAAAGTGCCAAGCTTTACATCCTCAAAGACAAGCTCTCAAGTTTCAAGATGTAAGATGATGAGAATGTGCCGGAGATGTATCACCGCTTGCAAGTTATTGTAAATGACTTGAAGAGTTTGGGTGAGAAGGTGGAGAATGCGGATTTCTCTCACAAGTTCCTAAGAAGCTTGCCATCAAGATTTGAGTTCTTGGTCACAATGTTGGTGAGAGAAGAATTGGACACTAAGACCCCTAACCAAGTACTAGGTGAGGTGGTCACACATGACACCTACCGTGTGGAACGGGAAGGGGGCTCTCAAAAGGATGAAAAGAAAGACAAAGAGAAGAAAAAGGACAAGGAAGTGGTTGCATTCAAGGCTACTTCATCAAGAGGCAAGAAGAAGCAAGAATCAAGTGATGAAGCTAGCATAAGCTCAAGTGAGGTAGATGATGAAGCAATGGCTCTTCTTGTGCGCAAGTTTGGCAAATTCATGAAGAAGAAAGGCTATGGGGTTAGAAAGAGAAGAGATGCAATCAAGATCAAGAGATGCTTTTGGTGCAAGAGCAAAGATCACTTCATTGCCGATTGTCCTCTCTCAAGTGATGATGATAGTGATGAAGATGCCAAGAAGAAGAAAAACAAGAAGGACAAGAAGGACAAGAAGGAAAAGAAGGAGAAGAAGCTTGAGCTCAAGAAGAAGAAGAAGGGGCAATCTTATTGTGTAACATGGGATAGTGATGCTTCAAGTGATAGTGATGATGAGAGTGAAGATGACAAGAAGTCAAGGAGGAAGGCACTTGCTAGTCTTGCCATCTCCAATAAGCCTTCACTCTTTGATGCTCCATCGACATGCTTAATGGCTAAGCCATCCAAGGTACAATCTGATGATGAGAGCGATAGTGAGAGTGATGATGAGGAGTACTCAAAGGAGGATCTCATTAGCATGCTACGAGATGCTCACTCTTATATTGAGGAAAAGAGGAAGGAGTGCAAAGAGTTGTGCAAGAGCAAGAAAGCTCTTGAGCAATCCTTTGATGAGCTAAATGCTGCTCATGAGAGGCTAATGGAAGCCCATGAGAAGCTTGAGAAAGCTCACACCAAGCTTGAAAAGGCTCACTCCTCCCTCCTTGATCAAGCTAAGATTGAGGATGTCGTAGACACTTGCAACGTAGGAGTAACTTGTGATATTCTTGATGAAGCATTCTATACTCCTATTGTTGTTGGTCCCATTAACCCCTCTTGTAGCTCAAGCAATGCCACATCTACTATTAGTGATGGTTTCACTTGTGATGCCTCACTCATGGTGGAGAATGAGACTCTCAAGAGAGAGGTGAATGAGCTCACTCATGCCCTAGGCAAGGCCTACGGTGGAGATGCCCGCTTGCTAAAGTGCTTGGGTAGCCAAAGGTTCTCCCTAAACAAAGAGGGATTGGGTTATACCCCCAAGAATGGCAAGGCGGCCTTTGTTCCTCACAAGACTAGTTTTGTGACGGGCAATGGTCGGTTTTGCTCTAGTTGCAAGCAAGTGGGGCATGTAGAGCAATATTGCAAAAACAAGAAGAATGCTAACATATCCTCTATTTGTTATGATTCATGTTATTTGCTTACCAAGGGTACTAATAGTGTGAAGGCTAAGTTCATTGGTGCTCCCATTGTTGGCCCAAAGAAGAAGGCAATTTGAGTGCCCAAAAGCTTAGTGACTAACCTTGGAGGACCCAAGCAAGTTTAGGTACCTAAGAAGAATTGATTTATTTTTGTAGGTCAATTATAAAGCCGGAGGAAGGCATTGGGTGCTTGATAGTGTGTGCACTCAACATATGACCGGGGATTCTAGAATGTTCAAATCAATCTCATCAAGTGGCAATGGTGTTGATAGTATTACTTTTGGTGACAATGGCAAAGGCAAGGTCAAAGGCTTGAGAAAGATTGCAATTACAAATAATATGTCAATCTCCAATGTATTGCTAGTGGAATCTCTTAACTTCAATATCTTGTCCGTGGCTCAATTGTGTGATCTTGGATTCAAATGCATATTTGATGTTGATGATGTTGAGATAGTGAGTGTTGATGGAAGCAACTTGATATTAAAAGGTTTTAGATATGAGAATCTCTATCTTGTGGATTTCAATGCTAGTGAAGCTCAATTGACAATATGTTTGATCACCAAATCAAGCATGGGTTGGCTATGGCATAGAAGGCTAGGACATGTTGGCATGAAGCAACTCAACCAGCTAATCAAGCATGATCTAGTTAGAGGGTTGAAGGATGTTGTGTTTGAGAAAGACAAGCTATGTAGTTCTTGTCAAATGGGCAAACAAGTTGGCAACACTCATCCCAACAAGAGCATGATGAGCACAAGCAAGGCATTTGAGTTGTTGCACATGGATCTATTTGGCCCTACCAAGTATGAGAGCATTGGTGAAAATAAATATGGATTTGTGATAGTGGATGACTTCACAAGATACACTTGGGTATTCTTTCTTGCCGACAAGAGTGAAGTGTTTGACATATTCAAGACATTTGTCAAGAGAAGTCAAAATGAGTTTGAAACATCAATCAAGAAAGTGAGAAGTGACAATGGTAGTGAGTTCAAGAACACAAGAATTGAAGAGCTATGTGATGACTTTGGAATCAAACATCAATTCTCGGCCAAGTACACTCCTCAATCCAATGGGCTAGTTGAAAGGAAGAATAGAACCTTGATTGACATGGCAAGATCAATGTTGAGTGAATACAATGTGGATCATTCATTTTGGGCCGAAGCAATCAATACCGCCAACTATTGCTCAAATAGGCTTTATTGTCATTGGCTACTAGAGAAGACACCATATGAGTTATTGAATGGAAGAAAGCCCAATATTCCCAATATTGCATATTTTAGAGTGTTTGGATGCAAATGCTACATTCTCAAGAAGGGCACTCGATTGAGCAAGTTTGAGAAGAAATGTGATGAAGGATTCCTACTCGGTTACTCCACTACAAGCAAAGCATATAGAGTTTGGAATCTCACTCATGGCATAGTTGAGGAAGTGCATGATGTGAAATTTGATGAAACCAAAGACTCACAAGATGAAGAGGAAAATCTTGATGATGTGAGAGGAACTCAATTAATACAAGCCATGAAGGAAATGGATGTTGGGGACATTAGACCAACTCAAGTGGTGGATGTTGAAGATGACAAAGATCAAGTAATTATACCTCAAAATATGCAAGCTAGTGGGTCTCAAGATAAATCTCAAGCTAGTAGTTCTCAATTGCAAGATCAAGTGGCTAGTACATCATCTCAACCTAATGATCAACCAAGTTCAAGTGCTCAACCTCATGTTCTCCAACCAACTCATATTGCTAGGGATCATCCTCTAGATCAAGTGGTTGGTGACATTAGAAGTGGTGTGCAAACAAGATCAAGATTGGCATCATTTTGTGAACACTATTTATTTATC
The DNA here is from genome assembly GCA_015844335.1 of Chrysopogon serrulatus. Taxonomy (NCBI): domain Eukaryota; kingdom Viridiplantae; phylum Streptophyta; class Magnoliopsida; order Poales; family Poaceae; genus Chrysopogon; species Chrysopogon serrulatus. The sequence goes on from JADLZL010001171.1 coordinate 106,634, forward strand.
TCATCCATAGAACCGAAGAAGATAGACGAAGCTTTAATGGATTGTGATTGGGTCAATGCAATGCATGAAGAGCTCAACAACTTTGAAAGAAATCAAGTTTGGGAACTAGTTGAGCGTCCAAAGAACTACAATGTCATTGGCACCAAGTGGGTATTCCGGAACAAGCAAGATCAAGATGGCATAGTTGTGAGAAACAAAGTAAGATTGGTAGCACAAGGATACACTCAAGTTGAAGGTCTTGACTTTGGAGAAACCTATGCACCGGTTGCAAGATTGGAGGCAATTAGAATCCTATTAGCCTATGCTTGTGCACACAACATCAAGTTATATCAAATGGATGTGAAAAGTGCTTTCTTGAATGGATTCATCAATGAACTAGTGTATGTTGAGCAACCCCCGGGATTTGAAGATATCAAGAAGCCCAACCATGTCTACAAGTTGAAGAAGGCTCTCTATAGTTTGAAGCAAGCTCCAAGGGCATGGTATGAAAGATTGAGAGATTTCTTGCTCTCTAAAGGGTTCAAGATGGGGAAGGTTGATAACACTCTCTTCACCAAGAAGATTGAAAATGACTTGTTTGTGTTGCAAATCTATGTGGATGATATCATATTTGGATCAACTAACCAAGACTTTTGTGAAGAGTTTGGACAAATGATGGCAAAAGAGTTTGAGATGTCTATGATTGGAGAGCTTAGCTATTTCCTTGGTCTACAAATCAAGCAATTGAAGAAAGGCATATTTGTGAGTCAAAGCAAGTATATCAAGGATATGTTGAAGAAGTTTGGAATGGAAGAAGCCAAGTCAATTGAAACTCCAATGGGAACAAATGGTCATCTTGACTTGGATACAAGTGGCAATATGGTAGATCAAAAGTTATATTGGTCAATGATTGAAAGCCTACTCTATGTGACCGCTTCTAGGCCGGATGTCATGTTTAGTGTGTGCATGTGTGCAAGGTTTCAAGCTTCACCAAGAGAAAGTCATTTAAAGGCAACCAAGAGGATATTGAGATATCTCAAGCATACACCAAATGTTGGATTGTGGTATCCCAAGGGGTCAAACTTTGAGTTGATTGGGTTTTCGGACTCCGACTATGCGGGATGCAAGGTGGATAGAAAGAGCACTAGTGGAACATGCCAATTACTAGGAAGGTCACTTGTCTCATGGTCATCCAAGAAACAAAATAGTGTAGCACTCTCTACCGCCGAAGCCGAATACATTAGTGCGGGGAGTTGTTGTGCTCAATTGCTATGGATGAAGGCCACATTGAAGGATTTTGGAATCAAATTTGGACAAGTGCCATTGCTATGTGACAATGAAAGTGCCGTGAAGATCACCACCAATCCGGTTCAACATTCAAGAACAAAGCACATTGACATAAGGCATCACTTCATTAGAGATCACCAAGCAAAGGGAGACATTTCTATTGAGAGTGTTGGCACCGATGATCAACTTACCGATATCTTTACCAAGCTACTTGATGAAAAGAGATTTTGCACCTTGAGAAATGAATTGAACATTCTTGACTTCTCCAACATGAAATGAATGCACCCCCAACTATACGACATGCCTCTCCTTCGACTAAAGCAAAGGTGAAATTGTTTGGCATGATGCATTCATTCTTGCTAAGGACTTGCTTAGAACATATAGACATAATATCTCTTGTTCAATTAGGCTCATTTGTGAAAACAAAGTGATTTTAAAGTACATATTATGCCACTATTGCTTCTATGTCATGTATGATCTAGTGGCTAAATATGACTTGTTCATGAGAATGTGAACCTAGTGTTTAATCTAGTTAAATAGCAAGAAAGGATTTAGTTCAACATTGACAAGATAACCATTGAAAAATATGTGAAGAAGCTTGTCATTGGTTCAAACCGAACTAGATTACTTATGCAAGTTTACTAGTTTGAACCACAAGAGAAGGAAGTTTATGGAAACAAGTGATCCTCAACCTTAAGTGATCATCTTTCTACTTTGAGCTCCCCCATGATTTCAAGTCTACACCAAGCATAATCATATACCCTTATGGTCATTGATGACAAAGGGGGAGAGATTACCAAGATTCAAGAGAAGATGAAGATTGAAGAATGGAAAGGGATAAAATTTTGAAGCACACAAGTAGGGGGAGTAAGCTCATGAACATGATGTGTTTGCATTTGATTGTGCATATTCATATGATTGCTTGCATTGCACTTAGATCGGTGTAACCATGTTTTAAGTGGTATCTCTCTTGCTTGTGTGATGCTTGCTAGTATAAAACTTGATCGATGTATTGATTACTAGCATGCATAGGCTCTAGCTAGAATTAGAACGGTATGTGTTCAAGTGGTATCTAGAAACCATGTTTTTAATGTTGATCTCATGTGGTTTCTAGCTTTTTGATGCTTCTAGCTAGATTTGATGCTAAGGATGGTTCATGATGTGCACTCCGATGGTATCACGCTTCAAAGGTCCATTCTATACACCTTAGCATGAATTTGGTAGAAATGACTCTCCCAAAACCTATTTATCCATCATGTGTGCAAAGCTTCTAAATCCAAACTCTTAGCACACATGTAGGGGGAGCCATAGCTACCAAATGTGTTTTACATGACTTGTCCAATTTTCTTTTCACAAGCTCAAATTGCTTGGACAAGTGGTGTAAAGCCAAAATTGTATTTAATTCCTATCTTTGTAGAGGTTGTCATCAATTACCAAAAAGGGGGAGATTGAAAGCCCTAGTTTGGTTTTGGCTAATTGATGAAACCTAGGACTAACCCTATTGCTAAGTGTGTAGCATTAGAGAAAGGAAAGGTCCAAGCCAAGTGGTGGAGTGGTGATCAAGGTGTCAATGAAGACCACAAGTGATCAAGTACCACACTTGAAGATGAAGGAAGATGATGAACAAGATGGAATGCTAGAGGCAAAGGTATATGTTAGGGCATTTTTATTTTGCCGGCCATAGGCGTGTAAAGAAGTTGATAGCCGGGTTTAGGATTGATAACCGTACTATTAAGAGGGGCGATGTCACGCAATATCGGTTATCTAAGTGCCACTAGGTGAGCAATGACTTTGCATATGTAGTAGGGACCTAGTGTGCTTGCTAACTCTTGTAAAATCTATTTGAAAATGCTAACACACGTGCACAAGTGGAGAGACACTTTAGTGTTGGCACATGAGGGCAAGAGGTGATGGTGTTTGGGTGTGGAACCCTCCCGCCCGAGCTCGCGAGGCAGGACTCGAAAAGGTTTTCGGACGAAGTGCAGTCACTCGAGAGGTGACCGAACGCTGTCTGGTAGGGACCGGACGCGTCCGGTCAGTTGCCGGCGTCCGCTGTTTTTCAGGTGTGACCGACGCCGCCCACCCGACCGGCGCTTCCGTGCCGAGTCCGGTCGGCCGCTGACGTCTGTGACGTCACGTTGACGTCGGCTTCTGGAGAAGGGGTTCAGGCGAACGGACGCAAGGCGCGTCCGGTCACCATGGACCGGACGCGTTCGGTCAAGATTTTCACGTTTTGGAGCTCTCTGGGTAACGACCGGACTCCACTGTGCTGGCGTCGGTGCTAGCACAGGGACGCGTCCGGCCGATCGATCGCGCTGAAGTTGATCAGTGGCGTAGGGCGCGAACGGTAAAATTCAAATGGCTAGTACACGTGGGCGTTTTATGTGCGACCGGACGCTGGACCGGACGCGTCTGGTCAGGCCGTCTCGGGCGTCCGGTCAGTGCGTAGAAACTGTGTTTTGTGAGTAACGGCTATGTGCGTTTGTGGGCGCCTATATATGTTGGTTGGCTGGCTCTAGGGAGTCTCTCTTGGCACTTTGACATACTTGACATCCCCTAGAGCTAAGCAAACCTCCCCTCTCACTTTGCATTCATCTTGATTGATCTAGAAAGTGATTGGGAGAGCTTCTAGTGCATTTGCCTTGTGATTGAGCATCTAGTGGCACTAGTGAGCGTTCTTGCAGCGATTGAGCTTATTACTCTTGGTGATTGCCGTCACCTAGACGGTTGGAGCAGCGAGCCGGAGTTGAGCAAGGTTAAAGATTGTTCTTGGCCAGTCCGGAGGTGATTTGTGAGGGGTGTTGATCCCACCCCGTGGGAGAACGCGAAAGGAATCCTTAGTGGAATCTCGTGTCATTGAGTTACCCTCACTTTGTGTGAGTTCTTGTGGTGCCCGGTGAGGGCTTGGCTTGTGAGCCACCGAACTACCGAGTGTGTGGTCGACACAACGGGGAGTAGCGTGCCGGCAACCACGTGAACCTCGGGATAAAAATATTGTGTCCCTCGGTATTCTTGTGTGCCTTGATCCTTCGAGATCAACTTGGATTTCTCTATTGGATCATCTCTTCGGGTTTCATTGTATTGACAAGACGGTGATTGGTCATCTTCCCGAAGGCACGGTTTGCGCGCTCGGTTTCCTTCCTTGCGATTACATTTGTGCAAAGTAGTGTATTAGGTTGTGTAGCCTAGTTGTGTTGCTAAGGACCCTATTCTTAGTGTGCCTAGTGTATTAGGTTTGCTAGAATTGTCTAGGTTAGCTTGCAACCCCCACTAGGCTAGCGCAACACTTGCTTCGCCATTTGTTATACTAACCGGTTTGTTTAGTGCTTTGCAAGAATTTTTATAGGCTATTCACCCCCCTCTAGCCATTTAGGATCTTTCACCCATCCATTGTGCCGAGGAAGATATGGCTCTCATTCAAGAGTTATTGCCGTGTGAAGTGCTGCATTTCCCTTGCAAATATTTGGGCCTGCCATTGACCAACAAAAAGTTGACTAAGGAGCAGGTCCAACCCATCATTGACAGGGTGGCTGATCAACTACCTGGGTGGAAGGCTGATGTGATGACACGTGCTGGCAGGGTGATTCAAGTGCAATTTGTGCTCACTAGAATCCTGATTTATGTAGCTATGGCAACTGATCTTCCTCCTTGGGCTGTCAAAGCCATTGATAAGATCAGAAGGGCATTCCTTTGGAGAGGCCGAAAGGAGGCAAAAGGGGGTCACTGTCTCATTGCCTGGCCTAAAGTATGCCGAGCCCAGGAACTGGGTGGTCTTGGGATTGCAGATTTAAAATCTTTGGGTATTGCCTTGAGAGCAAGATGGCCATGGCTACAATGAAGTGCGCCCAACAAACCTTGGGCTAATCTGCCTATCCAAGTCAGTAAAGAGGTGGCTGGTCTCATCTCTGTGGCACTGATAACAGAGGTGGGAAATGGAGCTCATACATATTTCTGGAAGGACAAATGGCTGGATGGCAAGGGTGTCCAGGATATTGCACCTCTTGTTGCTGCAATGGTCCCTAAGAGGACTTCAAATAAGCATACTTGTCGGAGGCCCTCACTGAGGACAAATGGGTCGAGGACATATCTGAAGGAGAAATTGATTTGGCAGCCTTGATTCAATACCTGGACCTTTGGGACATCTTGAATTCGGTTGAGTTGAATGAGGATACTCCCGATAGGCATGTCTGGAGGTTTTCTTCTTCCGGATAATATACGGCAAAAAGCGCTTATGATGCTCTATTTCAGGGGGCAATCTCCTTTGAGCCTTTTGAGAGAATCTGGAAATCCTGGGCACCACCCAAATGCAAATTTTTCATGTGGCTTGCTGCTCATAACAGATGTTGGACGGCCGACAGATTGGCAAGAAGGGGTCTTCCTCATCCAGAGCAGTGCCTTTTCTGTGACCAGCATGAGGAGAATATTCATCATCTTCTTATAGGTTGTGTGGTCTCAAGAGAGTTTTGGTTCTCCCTACTGTCACATTCCTTTGATGATTGGTGGAGAAAAGTGGATGCTGCTACCAGCGGGGATGTGAAGAAGGGGCTGAATTCGCTGATCATTTTGGGAGCCTAGAGCATTTGGCAGCGTAGAAATGATTGTGTTTTTAATGGTATTGTGCCAAACATGAATGTGGCTCTGAGATTGGCAAGAGATGAAGCCTACTGTTGGAGCCTTGCAGGAGCTAAGGGATTCTCCCTGCTCTCTACTGGAGGTGCAGTCTGATGGGCTGCGGTTGCTATAGGGTCGATCTCTCTTGTGTTAATCGGTGATTTAATCCCCATGTATTAGTGTGTGCATGTGTGTGGGGGGTCTTGGGTCTATGTATGACTCTTTCTTCTTCTGTTAATACAATGATACGCAACTCTCCTGCGTGTTTGAGAAAAAAAAACATCCATATACATAGTACAATTAGGGGCCTAATTTCATCAAGGGCAACAATTTATATATTTTGAAGCAAAATATGGGTAGGTTGTGATTCTTTCTTAATGTCCATGAGAAATGTAAAATAATTAACTTTTAGAAGATCTATAACAATGAACTGAAAGGCTAAATCTGATTCTTGTAATGATTTCTAGTTTCAGTATGAGTTTTTACTATCAGCGAATAAGCTAAGTTGTATGGTTATCACTCTTTGGTCTTATCATGAACTGTTATGAATCTTTTTGTTTACAGAAACATTTTGAGAAATTTGTTTCATAATACTTGTAGGTTGCACTAATATAGCACTTGATCATTTTTCTCTTCATGAAGCAATTTCATATACCATGGCTCCTTGGCAGGGCAAGATGGCCCAGGATGGTCGACAGCTTGGAAGATGGCTCTGTGGGCGCGATTAATGAATAGTGAAAATGCATATAAAATGGTACTAAAGATGATCACTTTGGTTCCTCCTGGTATGAAGGTTGGCTTTGAGGGAGGACTATATTCCAACCTTTGGACAGCACACCCGCCATTCCAGATTGATGCAAACTTCGGGTACAATAATATTCTTGCTTTATGTAAAAAAATTCAAGCAATATTGACTATGGATGATAAATTTTGTTGGCAAGTGATTAATCACTAATCAGTCCTGGTTTGCACCTATTATCAAAATGTTATGATACCAGTCAGCAAAATTTTTCTCATGGACAGTAGTTATGACTGAGTTAGCATATCTCTAATACTTTGCTCTCTCACAGCTTCACAGCTGCGATTGCTGAAATGCTGCTCTAGAGCACTCTCACTGACCTCTACTTGCTCCCTGCGCTGCCTCACGATAAGTGGCCCAGGGGCTCTGTTAAAGGGCTACGGGCTTGGGGAAATGTGACTGTCAACATCTGCTGGGAGGAAGGGAGGCTTCATGAAGCATTACTGTGGTCTGACAACGGCAGCTCGATTGTAAGGCTGCATTATGATGCGCAAATCACAGCGATAACAATCTCAGGTGGAAATGCTTACAAGTTCAATGAAGGTTTGCAGTGCATTGAGCAGTGGCCCACTCAAGAGTAAAAATCTTGTACATTTTCATGCATATAACATGATGAACTGCTGTAAGAACCGCAGTGTTCTTCTTGTCTGGAGTTCAGGTTCGCATAAGGCTAAAATTACAGTATTAGCTGTTTGGTGTTGTGATTGCATTTATGCTGCTCACTTTGACAAACACATGATGTACGGCAACTTGGGCCCTGTTTGGATCCTTCTAGCTTTTTTCCTGCTTTGTAGCTACAGGAACAGATAAAAGACACGAGAAACACTGATGCTGACAAAATAAGAACAACTCGGAAGCCTGCCTGCCGGCACGTTTGTCTTATCCCTTGGCGCCAAATGATCAAGAACCAACATCACAAAGCAACCTCCATGCATTCTCCATCAACCACTGTCCAAGCCATCTCCATCCCTCCCGGCTTCGTGTCCTCCGTATGGGCTGCGGCGGCAGCGGCGACTGGCTGTGGGTGCGATGGCTAGCTGAGGCGGAGGCCGTGGCGGCGGCTGCATTGGCGCGGCGGCCCTTCACCGCGTGGGCAGAGATGGTCCAGGAGGACCGGCCGCTGAAGGTGGTCTTCGCGTCACTGTCGGAGTACTTCACGGACGCCGCGCCGATCGGGAACGGCAGCCTCGGCGGCATGGTGTGGGGCGGCTTCGCCACCGACAAGCTCCAGCTCAACCGTGCGTAAACCTGCTGACCACCTTTGCCTTCAATTACAATGATTTTGTCCTAAAATAAACTTGCTGCTGTCGCAGATGACACCTTATGGACCAGTGGGCCAGGGAGCTACACCGACCCGGACTCCCCGGCTGCTCTGGCGGCGGTGAGGGAGCTCGTCAACCAAGGCCACTTCACCGACGCCACTGCGGTGGCCACACGCCTGTTCGGCGGCTAGTCAGAGGTGTTGGCCCAAGATACCACACTCAGGTGAGCAAACCTACTCACCTTCCTCCTCTCCCTCCGTGATCCAAGGTGGAAGAAGAGCTTTGAGCTCACTACACACACACACACACAGTCCATAGTTCAGCAGTGGCTGAACCTGAACTCTGATAGTTGTGGCAATTGAACTGCCTTTTCCATTGCATTGCAAGTGTATAAATACAACTAGGCTACCAACTACATGGTACAAAAGATATGGCTGGGTACAGCCTCAACTACTCCAGTACATCTACCAACTATGGTGATGCAAGTATGTACCTACTAAGGTACTAGTAGTGGCCTATTGCCATACTCCTACAAGTTGACCACTAGCTGGTCTAGAAAGGTGAGGGACAGCAGGAGATTACTTGCAACATTTCTTCCCCTAATCCTACTGCTGTCCATGAACCTCCACCATGCCAATTTGGCTTCTCAGGTCTAGGAACCGAAGTCACCCAAGTGACTTGATGAGGATGTCAGCGAGTTGCCGCCCGGTCCCGACGAACTCGATGACAAGGTATCCTCCATGGATGCAGTCCTGCAGGAAGTGTAACTTCACGTCAATGTGCTTGCTCCGATCGTGGAGAACAGGGTTCTTCGCCAGCGCAATGGCCGGCTTGTTGTCCACCTTAAGCGTCGGCGGCTGAGCCTCAATGCCTGTGAGCTCGCTCAGCAACCGATGCAGCCAGACCACCTGGCACGCTGCAGTGGCCGCCGCGACGTACTCCACTTCACACGTTGAGAGTGCCACCATCTTTTGCTTCAGTGACTGCCAGGCGATTGGCACCGCGCCGAGGAAGACAAGCACCCCGGAGGTGCTTCGGCGTCCATCCATGTCACCCGCCATGTCTGCATCACTGAAGGCCGTGAGCCCTGGCTCACCTTCCTTGGCCTTAGGCGGCGCCTCGCTGAAGACTGTCAACTACAGCCCGCCGTGCTTGGGGAAGACGATGGCCTGATCCATCGTGCCCTTGACATAGCGCAGGAGCCGCTTCACCACCGTCCAGTGATCTTCGCGATGATCCTCCATGAACCGGCTCACATAGCCCACTACGAATGCAATGTCTGGGGGGGTGTAAGCGAGCCAGCGCAGCCCACCGACGATGCTCTGGTAGCGAGTCCCATCCACCTTCTCCGCCGTGCTCTGCTTGGAGAGCTTGATCCGCTCCTCCATTGGAGTCGCCATCAGCTTGCAGTCCGTCATGCCAGCCCGCTCTAGCAGCTTCAGCGCGTAGGCATGCTGCCCCAGCATGACTTGGTCCTTTCCTTGCTTCACCTCAATGTCGAGGTAGTAAGAGAGCGCGCCAAGGTCGCTCATCTTGAACCGCGCCGCCATTTCCTCCTTGAACGCGATGATGTCCCGCTCCCACGCCTCGGTGACGATCAAGTCATCCACGTACACGCCGACGATGAGCTCCTCCTTCCCCCGTCGTTGTGTGTACAGGGCGTGCTCCGTGGCACAGTGTGCGAACCCGAGCTCCAACATGGTGGCGTCGAGCTTGGCGTTCCACGCCCGAGGAGCCTGCCGCAGCCCGCAGAGAGCCTTCTTGAGGCGGAGGACCTTGTGCTCGATGCCCTTGATGATGAATCCTGGCGCCTGCTTGACGAAGATGGTTTTTGCCAAGTCCCCGTTCAGGAACGCCGTCTTGACGTCGAGGTGATGGACCTGCCAGTCCTTGGCCACCGCAAGCGCGAGCAGCAGCTGTACCGATTCCATGCGTGCCACTGGAGCGAAGACCTCCTCTAAGTCAATCCCCTCACGCTACACAAAGCCGCGAGCGACCAACCTCGCCTTGTGCTTCAACATGGCACCGCGTTCGTCCTTCTTGACCTTATAGACCCACTTGAGTCCGATCGGCCGACATCCCGCCGGTGGATCGACCAAGTCCCAGGTCCGGTTGGCCTCAATCGAGCGCATTTCCTCGAGCATGGCCTTCCTCCAATATGCATCCTACTCCATGACTATGAATGTGGTCGGCTCCTCCGCGCTCCTGAGCAACAGCACCGGGTCGTCATCGAGCAGCCGCGCCGCCAGCCCTGATGCCATTGCATCACCGATGACGTTGTCCATCCGGTGAAAACGGACCTCCTCCCCCTCATGGTGGACGTCGACGAACACTGATAGGTCGCTCGAGGGAGGCGAACTCAATCTCGGCAGCTGGTGGAGTCTCCTGTTCTGGCGGAATAGGAGAGTATGCCGGGGCAGGGGAATGTGGCGGCGAAAATCCCGCCGCTGGCCTGGACTTGGTGGCTCCCCAGCTTCGCAGTCGCGGGCTCTGGAGCCTCCGGCGCCTCCGCCTCCCCGGCACCAGGCGCAGCCGCAGCTCCGCCTGCCTCCTCCTCATGGCGCCCAGCTGTAACACCCAGGTGTTACTATTGTAATTAACAATATGATCATGTCATCATCATGCATAGTCATCAAGCATTGTGACCTAAATGCATCCTATATTTCAAATATGGCATTCATATTTTGCATATGTGATGATTAATATGTTGCATGGAATGTTAGTAATAATAGTGATTAAGGTTCTTTGTGATTTTATAAACAAATTCATTAAACAAATGAAATTCTGATAAAATAAACTTTGAAGTGCAATGTGTATGTTTGTTCATGGAATGAAAGTTTGGTTGCATTCTCAAGTCAAACATGCTCAAATTTGATCTCCAAAAATTTAATTCAAAACTGAATTCTACACTTGGTCATTTTTGGCTAAGTGTTGGAATACAGTAAGCAAATTCAATTTTGGATGAATTAACAAATCAATATTCATGAATAAAGTTGGTCCAAATTTCTTTCCATTGATTGGTATAATGTTTGTACTATGAAACTATGCAATTGGTTGGTTTTGAATTGCATTAGTTAATCACTTAATAATGTGCCAAAGTTTGCAAAAAGTTTAAAAGACCAAACCCTAACTGAATAAAGTTTTTAGTTAACTGAAAACTGAATTTCAGTTTCTTTCTAGCCTAGTTCATCAACCTGTATCTCCCAAACTAGTGAGATTCTAAGGATGATCCTTTAAGCAAACCTATAGCACTCAGGTAGTGCTACAACTTTGTCAATCGGACCAACCTCTGTTTCTGCTTGGATTTGGGAGGAAAGAGAGGGAGAAAACCGGGATTTTAGGCAGGTCGCCATGGCACAGTGCCGGGGAGCAGAGCAGCTGGCCGCTGCCGCCGGCCACCACCACCTCGCCTCACCTTGATTCTTCGCCGTGCCACCTCTTGCTCTGCCTGGATGCTTCACCATGCCGCAGAGTCGACGTCCCATGCGTCACCTTCGACTATAAGAGCCCAAGCACGTCGCCGTGTTTGCTTTTTCTTCCCCCGGTCGCCGCCGAGCCCCTCTGCTCGCCGGCAAAATTGCCGTGCATCTCTCTGCCATCCACTTCAATAGCTTGCAGCCACCTCCGACATCTCCTAGTGCACCGACCGAGCCATTAAACGCCAGCCGAGATCGCTGGAGTTAGCCGCGCGGTGCTCTTCTTCTTCCCTGCCGGCCGGAGTGCCGCCGCAGGCTCTTGCACGCGACTGGAGCACCACCGTACATCGCAAGCCCTCCCGTATCTTGTTTACACTTCTCCTTTATCCACTAACCATGCTCGGCCTTGCCGTTTCCTCAAGCAAAGCTCATCCACGCCAGAACATCACCAGAATCGCAGGTTCACCCGCCGTCTTTGTCATCGTCGGCGCCAGCCTACTTTCACCCTATCCCAGACTCAATTAGTCACCGAAACGAAGTTATGGTGAGCCTCTAGGCTGATTGCAGTCGTTGTCGAGGTCGTTGCCATGCTGTGGTCGCCGGAACGTCGTTAGCCGGCGGGTTTCGCTGTGCCAGCCACCGCCGTCGCGGCCAACCGCGTTAACTAGGATTCTGGTGCCCGCTAACTGCTTAGTCGTGCTCGCAGCATCGTGTGGTGTTCGCTGGGGTGCTTAGCGTCACCGGAAACACCATTGTTGGTCGCCGTCGCGGTGCTGGAGTTCCGCCGTCCGCCGTGACCGTCGCCCTGTGTACTTGGGTGTGTCCGTTAGCCGTCCATGTGCACCAGGGGATGCGGGGAAGAGAGGGGAGTGTGCCGAGATATTTTCCGTCGCCTGCGAGGTCGCCGACGGCGAAGCTCCGACGGCCGGCGCTGCCGTGCCCCCTCGGTTTGAATAGGAGAGGGAGGGAGCATGACGGCCGGGCCGTGCTAGGCCATTTCAGCCGGTTTGGGCCGTGCCTACGGCCCAAGCCTCAGCAGGCGAGCCTGCTTAGGCTCTTATTCCTTTTTGGTTTTTGCAAATTTATCTATTTTGCTGATTCTTGGTTATTTTATAAATGAATAATTAGGAGTAATAAAATTGTGACAAAAATTATTACGTGATCTACATGATGTGCTCTATCAATGAAAAATATTAATTGCCCATGTTTAATAGTTTTAACATGATTTAAAATTACATCATTTAATTGGGAAATGTGTAGTACTTAATTTTTCTTGGTTGAAATTAGTATCCAAAAATTCTGAAATTTTGCTAGTTGTAGTACTTAATTTTTCTAGGTTAAAATTAGTATCCAAAAATTCTAAAATTTTGCTAGTAAATCATATATGCCAAAAACTATCTCCATTAAAATTTTGGCTCTGTTTGGAGCAAGTTCACTTTAGAGAAAAATTTAGGGCTTGTTTAATAACTGTAAAAAATAGTTAATAAATAATTAACCAACTTAGTGAATTCATTAATTAACTTGTGTGACTTTTGGTGTTCAGTGAAGACCATGAATCACTGTACCCTTTCTGATCCATGGCAATGATTCGTTGGGAGTGATGATGATGTTAGTCCCATGCTTAGTAATAAGTTAATTAATAAAAAGAGAAAGATAATTTAGTGTTGATTGCTTTTGGATGTTGATTGAAGACCATGGAGCTTGTTAACCCTGCTGCCCCATGGCGATAGAATGTTGATCTTTATGTAATCTTGTCCACCATGTTAGTAATGGATTAATCTTGCTTAATCATGAATGTTCTGTTTATGTTTGAGTGTATCCACCTTTCTAGTTAATCAATTAATCTTGCTTGATGCTAATCAAACTTTAATTATGAAACTTTAGTTACAACTTTACCGTGACGGAAAGTTGTACTCAAGATAATATAAAGCTAAGTTGATTCATCATGTTGCATCATTCGCATCATGTCAAGCATAGTGTTAAAGCATGCATCATTCCTTTACGTATAGTTCACGTGAGAGCGAAGGTTCGTGGTGGTCAAGCCTCGGAGAAGGTTCGTGTTGACCTAGTCCCGACGAGGTGTATCCACCGAAGGTGTCGATATCAAGTTAACAGCTAACCTTCCCTGCAACGAAGGCAAGCCTCGGAGCATAACCCACTCTCTTTACCTTGTACAAAAGCTTTATAATATTTACATCTAGTATAATGTGCATTAAGTTGTAGGCTTTGTTTGATACCATTGCTGCATGATTACCTTGATCCACAGTTATTCTCAAATATTCTCCAACTAGTATGTGTAGGACGTTTCCTTAAATGCTTAGCCATGCTTAGTCCGGTAAAAGTCGAGCTATGGTTTCATCATTCGCGAGATATAGTTTTATCTTTTGTTCTCCACGGTTTGGCTCATGGATCATGAGAACCTTAATGATGATGGATGTTATAAATGGAGACCGGACGGGTTAGCTTGCATTAAGAATGGAGTCTTAATGTAGTGCTCCGTCTATGTCGATTAAGGACCGTTCCGTTGTAGGCTTGTTAATGGGTCAAGACCCTTGCAGTGTACTGGCCACATACTCCAGGAAGTCTGAGTAACTTGGCTATTCTATTACGCAAATGGTACAACGCGCACTAGGAGTGGAGAGATTGCGGGAGTACATGAACCTACCCGAGGAAGCTCAGGGAGTTGTCCACCGGGCGGTGGTGTTCTGTACTCTCGGGTGGTACGAACCTGGTCGAGTTTTGGAGGATCCGAGCGAATGGTTGATATACGCAAGGCTCGAACCTACGTATATCATGTGGCTGGGAATCCCCAGCTGGGACCTTTTAACCGGTTCGAATCGTCGTTGCTCCTCGGTCATGGAGACTTGACCCTCTGCCCTACAACGTAGTTTAATTTATGGAACATGATGGTTCTCGAAATTTATGAAATATGCTGGATATTTAATGATAAGTGTTTGGCGTAGATTAGGTGCTAATAAAGGCCCCCTAATGGTTAATATGGAATTTAAAACTTGAAGATAAGGATCAATTGTAAAAAACTTTTCCGCAAATCTATCTCTGGTTTCTGGCCCAGAAAACCCCTAAGCCAGCATGCCCTTGGTGTCTTTTTCTTTTGTCGGGTAAGTCTTGTTGAGTACCCTCAAGTACGGTTTATTAACCCCTATTGCAGGTACTGACTTGAGTTGCAGAGCTAGGTCATGTCAATGGGCTTGATGTGATCTGGCAAATCTTCTCTCTTAGGTGTTCACCTAAAGAGCTTTCTATAGTTCTATCTCGCTTCCAAAACCAAGTTAAGTTTATTTAATCAAATCTTGATCATGTTTTGTAAACTCTTATTATAAATCTTCCGCACTCTAAAATAAATGATTTGTATTAACTGTTGTAATGTTGTGATTACTCCTGTATTGATCCTAGATGGAGGGTGATTCGGGGTTTCCTGAAGTCATCTGGCAGACCACCAGAGTTATCAAGTTTCCGAGCATAGCTTTCCGTGCATAGCTGTCAAAGGCCTTTGGGCAATGACAGGTGCACGTGGGCCCAATTATTCAGGCGGTTCTGTTATAGTTAGTATTAGAGCAATACAGGGGATTAACTATAACATTACTTTTGAAAACTTCAAAATGATTTACAATCTAAAAGCTTTTGAAAGAAACAAATTAAAAATAATCTTCCAAACTTCTCTTATTCTTGCTAGAAGCTTTTCTGAAGATTTTCTGATGATTCAAGATGAAGACATTGGAAGGTTCTTCGGCACTCCTATAGAAGATCTTGAGACAAATCAACTTCATCGATAATGCTTCGTCAAGTGTCTTTCTACACCCGTAAATCAATCTGTGAAGGTAGTGTGTAAAGTATTGCTCTATGTATACTAACTAACGTTGTGAGGACGTATCGAGCGAGCATGCATCTTATCCTCCATATAAAATAATAATGTTTAAGACTCCCTCTTTGCAATCCGGCAATGGCTATCTTTTCTTATAGCCGTTGTGTTCGAATGAATCTCATCCTGCATAAGGTTTTGCTAATAAACCTTTGATTATCAAAAATCTGGAGTTAATCCTTGATTTCTTGACCTATGCATGTGTCACATTTTGATTTTTCTAACCTGACACATGTCTTTTACTTGACCTTGTCACTTCGACAGGTGTCATGTGTGAGGTACTACAATTGTTTTCTATACTGGTATCACGACCCGTGACTACGTTACCGCATTCAAAACCTAGGGTTTTCTGTGGATCGCGACCACATGGATTTCTCCTAGAGTGCACTAGTATCGTAGTCGGTGTTCCTGATCTAGTATAATTCACAGTTGTTGCACTCTCTCTCCTTGCCCTCTTATGCAACTCATTACCTCCACTAAAGAAGACTAAAATTTCTACTACTTGTGTAAAATTTCTACTACTTGAAAACACCCTTTTTATCTTAATAGTAATTTTCAAACCCACCCTTGTTGCTCTAAGAACTTCTTACAAATTATTGTGCTTGACACATTTCCTTTTCCATTACTAAACGCCATGGTTTAGGTATCTCAGAATCTCTGGACGAGATTTCTGTAAGGGGGCAGGATTATAACACCCCAGGTGTTACTATTGTAATTAACAATATGATCATGTCATCATCATGCATAGTCATCAAGCATTGTGACCTAAATGCATCCTATATTTCAAATATAGCATTCATATGTTGCATATGTGATGATTAATATGTTGCATGGAATGTTAGTAATAATAGTGATTAAGGTTCCTTGTGATTTTATAAAATGAGAAACTCATTAAACAAATGAAATTCTGATAAAATAAACTTTGAAGTGCAATGTGTATGTTTGTTCATGGAATGAAAGTTTGGTTGCATTCTCAAGTCAAACATGCTCAAATTTGATCTCCAAAAATTTAATTCAAAACTGAATTCTACACTTGGTCATTTTTGGCTGTGTTGAAATACAGTAAGCAAATTCAATTTTGGATGAATCGACAAATCAATATTCATGAATAAAGTTGGTCCAAATTTCTTTCCATTGATTGGTATAATGTTTATACTATGAAACTATGAAATTGGTTGGTTTTGAATTGCGTTAGTTAATCACTTAATAATGTACCAAAGTTTGCAAAAAGTTTAAAAGGCCAAACCCTAACTGAGTACAGTTTTTAGTTAACTGAAAACTGAATTTCAGTTTCTTTCTAGCCTAGTTCATCAACCTGTATCTCCCAAACTAGTGAGATTCTAAGGATGATCCTTTAAGCAAATCTGTAGTACTCAGGTAGTGCTACAACTTTGTCAATTGGACCAACCTCTGTTTCTGATTGGATTTGGGAGGAAAGAAAGGGAGAAAACCGGGATTTCAAGCGGGTCGCCATGGTACAGTGCCAGGGGAGCAAAGCAGCTGGCCGCTGCCGCTGCCGCCGGTCGCCACATCTGCCTCACCTCGATTCTTCCCCGTGCCACCTCTTGCTCTACCTGGATGCTTCACCATGCCGTGGTGTCGATGTCCTATGCGTCGCCTTTGACTATAAGAGCCCAAGCACGTCGCCGTGTTTGCTTTTTCTTCCCCCGGTCGCCGCCTTCGCCGGCAAAATTGCTGTGCATCTCTCTGCCATCCACTCCAATAGCTTGCAGCCACCTCCGACATCTCCTAGCGCACTAACCGAGCCACCAAACGCCAGCCGAGAACGCCGGAGTTAGCCGTGCGGTGCTCTTCTTCTTTCCTGCCGGCCGAAGTGCCGCCGCAGGCTCTTGCGCGCGACTGGAGCACTACCGTACATCGCAAGCCCTCCCGTGTCTTGTTTACGCTTCTCCTTTATCCACTAACCATGCTCGGCCTTGCCGTTTCCTCAAGCGAAGCTCATCCACGCCGGAACATCACCGGAACCACGAGTTCACCCCGCCAACTTCGCCATCGCCGGCGCTAGCCTACTTTCACCCTGTCCCAGACTCAATTAGTCACCGAAACAAAGTTATGGTGAGCCTATGGATCGATTGCAGGTCGTTGCCGAGGTCGTTGCCATGCTGTGGTAGCCGAACACCGTTATGCCGGCGGGTTTCGCCGTGCCAGCCACCGCCGTCGCAGCCAACCGCGTTAACTCGGATTCTAGTGCCCGCTAACCGCTTAGTCGTGCTCGCGGCGTCGTGTGGTGTTCGCTGGGGTTCTTAGCGTCGCCGGAAACACCGCCGTTGGTCGCCGTCGCGGTGTTGGAGTTCCGCCGTTTGCCGTCCCTCGCCCTGCGTACTTGGGCGTGTTCGTTAGCGGCCATGTGCACCAGGGGATGTGGGGAAGAGAGGGGAGTGTGCCGAGATATTTTCCGTCGCCGGCGAGGTGGGGAGTGTGCCGAGATATTTTCCGTCGCCGGCGAGGTCTCTGACGGTGAGCTCCGACGGCCGGCGCCGCCGCGCCCCCTCGGTTTGAATAGGAGAGGGAGGGAGCATGACGGCCGGGTCATGCTGGGCCATTTCGGCCGGCTTGGGCCGTGCCTACGGCCCAGTCCCAGCAGGCCGAGCCTGCTTAGGCTTTTATTATTTTTCGGTTTTTGCAAATTTAACTATTTTGCTGATTCTTGGTTATTTCATAAATGAATAATTAGGAGCAATAAAATTATGACAAAAATTGCTCTGTGATCTACATGATATGCTCTGTCAATGAAAAATATTAGTTGCCCATGTTTAATAGTTTTGACATGATTTAAAATTATATCCTTTAATTAGGAAATGTGTAGTATTTGATTTTTCTAGGTTAAAATATTGATCCAAAAATTCTGAAATTTTGCTGGTAAATCATAAATGCCAAAAACTATCTCCACTAAAATTTTGGCTCTGTTTGAAGCAAGTTCACTTTAGAGAATAATTTAGGGCTTGTTTAATGACTGTAAAAATAGTTAATAAATAATTAACCAACTTAGTTAATTCACTAATTAACTTTTGTGAGTTTTGGTGTTCAGTGAAGACCATGAATCACTGTACCCTTGCTGATCCATGGCAATGATTCGTTGTGAGTGATGATGATGTTAGTCCCATGCTTAGTAATAAGTTAATTAATAAAAAGAGAAAGATAATTTAGTGTTGATTTCTTTTGGATGTTGATTGAAGACCATGGAGCTTGTTAACCCTGCTGCCCCATGGCTATAGATATCAATGGCCATCTAACCTGCGTTCTTCGGTGAAACGACCCACGATTTCCTCGAAGGGAAATCCACAGAGTACATCGAATACAGTTGATACCATAGTTCATACATCGCGAAAGATACAAATTACAGGGTATTACAACACTTGTAAGACACCTAAGTACATCGTATCCTAGTGATAAACACACACGGATCAACATCAGAATAGGCGTAGCGCCACAGCGAGTGAAGGCTCCTCCTTCACAAACAATCATCAGAGTCGGGGTAGAGCATCAGCGGGCGTAGACTTGATCTCCTTAACCAAACTTGAGTGTAGGAACGAGACCGCCTAATCCTTCTAGCTCCATTGTCGTCATAGTCGTCCTTGGGAACCAAACCTGCTCAACTCTATCAGTACGATTTGTACTGGCCACTAGCTCTCACCCTATGCTTTGCTTTGCTATGTGGTAAGTGGAATGCAAGGGTAGAGGAAAAAGGCCTACATTTGGCTGTAGTTTTCCTATGCAAATTCATAATATAAATATAATGTAGTTCATCAAGTTTTGACCCATCTCATCCACACATCCATCATCCATCCATATCCACATCCACATCCACACATCTCACCACACACTCACTCTCTAGTCGGCAAGGAAGACTCCCGCTCCTCCTTGCCTCAACGGCCTAAGCCGGAAACCAACAACACCCAGGGGGGAGAAAAGAGAAGGACACCTCTCACTATAACGAACATATGGTAACTCATGGGAATGTCCGTACCGGGGACACGGCTATACGTATAGATTTAGTAACTCTGCAGAGCTTGTACACCTGGAACCACAAGATCGCCATCATCGACGATGCCTCGTCTAGGCTGATACCAAGCTGCCGCCTAACTGGCCCAATGCCACTCTACCACTCAGCTCTAGGGCACCTCGGAGATCCACTGGCACGCTAAGACTGTGAGACGCGGTACCGGATCCCAGTGGATACCACGCTGTCTCAGGAGGGTGTGGGTCTCGGCACCCGTACCTCCCTACACTATCACCTATCAACCTAGTAGTAGCTGCATGGGGCTAGCTAGTCGTCAAGTCAGACCCCGCCCATTCAGAGACGAGTGGTGTGCACGAAAAGGTCCCATGAACCCTAGGAACGCCAAACCAGTCCTTAGAGGGACTGGGCAGGATATCTTCACAAGGGGCTCGACGCCCGTGCCTCGACGGCACCTCCATTCCGGGGATTCGTCGCACAAAGACACTCCTCCCCGGAATCTACTCACATCACATGTACCCGCCACAGGTACTCTCACACATAGGGAGTGCCCAGATCACACTCCCCCGGCAAGACTTGTCCCCTGACTCATCGTAGGTCCTGCCCAGTCGACACAACCCTCACCACACACCCAAGACACACGCCAAGATCTCTCCCATGTTATCCCCAGTTATCCAGTTTACGGCACCACGTGTCTTAGCCACACACAAGCATGTATGAGTAAAGTGTAAGTGTGTAGCAAGTGGCATGAAGTAAGCGAGTGTCTATCCTAGCAGCGGGGGTGCAGGGGAAAGGTTGAGTCAAGGTAATGGCTTATCAAGCAATCTACCATGCATCCTGTCACATTTATTTGCATAGAGTAAAGCACTAGCAGCTACATATTGCATGTCTAATAGGATTCTATGAGATTGGGTGGGACGTGGCACCTGTTCATAGCAATCCATAGTCATCCATATCCAGTTGTCCTTGTGCTTCCTGCCTCCTTTGGGTCTTCGGCCCGTCCGTCATCGTAGCGATGCAACCACCTCGGTATAGCGACAAACAAGGCAAGGAGTAATCAATCCCTAACCAAAATC
Organism: Chrysopogon serrulatus; assembly: GCA_015844335.1. Classification (NCBI taxonomy): domain Eukaryota; kingdom Viridiplantae; phylum Streptophyta; class Magnoliopsida; order Poales; family Poaceae; genus Chrysopogon; species Chrysopogon serrulatus. The sequence goes on from JADLZL010001171.1 coordinate 126,923, forward strand.
CAATACTCCCCTAAAAGGCAACAAGGTACAGAATGAACTAGATAACTCCAAATAAGCATTGGGAGACTTAGCCCTTGCGGAGAGTGTCCGATCTTCGGGCTCTAAACAATAGAAGTGGTTGTTTGCTAAGCATAAGCTCGGATCGGGGCCTCGAAATAGCCAGTACCTCCTAGGTCAACCATGTCGACCTGTACGGCTCCAAGAGAAGAGGCCTTGATCCTAACTTAACTTAAACAAACCCCACGACTTGTGGCCTCCCAATCCGAACGTCATGGAAATTAGCGGGGACCGAAGGATCACAAGCAAGAGGGAAAGGGAAATAGGAACAACAGGGTTTGGCCCTTGCGGCCCTTAACCTGTAAGTCATAACCACTAGATAAGAATCAAGAAAGAATGAGTAACGGAAAACCGAAGGGTTGTGACTTGGTTCCAAGGTACGTCGGCTTACCCGCCATGATAGCCGACGGTAGCAAAGAAGATTGGAACACGAACAACAAAGGAGTGGCTACATGCCCTCTTGACCCACACGACACAACAACGTCGAGAGCTGAGAAGCGAGTAGCAAAACAGGGGAAGAGACAAAGAGAGTTTGCTAGGCACATCTATGTCACGGTCTCGGTCACATCCTCGACGAGGATGGTTTTCCAACGGTCGATCGGGTCAACTCGCATGGGTCCGAGAACAGGACATAGATCTTGGCTTTGCCAAGTAAAAGTGTCAGCCCGGTCTTTGATCCGATTGTCATGGTTAAGGACGGGATCGAACAGAGCGGCTAACGAGGAGGAAGGGATGCAGAGAAAAAAAAGGGGCAGTGATCCACTCCTTCCAATGCCCACGCCATGGCGAGAGACGATGCATCGGAAGAGAGTGACGCACAATGGGAAACGAGTGCCTAACCTACTAGTAGGGTACCTCGACCAAGGTGCACTAAATGCACTTAAGACATTCCCTAGGGTCTTAGCGATGCGGTTGTCACCGCGAGAACCTAAGGAATGCTTTGGTCTCTAGGGATACAAGCATACTAGGGGGCTTAAGTACAAAAGAACCAAAAAGAAGGGAGAGGCGGGATTCACCTTTCTTTGATCCACTCGCCATGGTAGTCGACGGGAATCGAAGGAATGGAATCAAGAAATAGTAAATGATTACCAATAAGTACGAGTAAGCGAGAAAAAGGAGATTCTTAGTCCCACAGCACCTTGATCCACATGACATGGCAATGGTCACTGACCGAAGGAGCTGGGGCAAGGGACTCGGTCCACGCCTTACTGGAATGGCGAGGATCCATAAAAGACGAAAGAAGATAGAAGGGGTTCCACTCTTTTCCAACCTACTCGTCATGGAGTGGACGGAGGTTGGACGAGAAGAGATACGAGTCTCATATGGTTCCTCGATCCACAATATCTCGTAGGGCACCACGACCTCCATGCGACTAAAACGGCACAATGTGATTCCTTGGGCTCCTAGTGGTGCGATTGTCACCGCGCGAACCCCAAGGGGATCACTATGGTCTTAGTGGCACAAGCGTACGAGCTAGATAGGAAGAAGCAAAAGAAAGGAAAGAAAAAAGAGGTAGCGCTCGATGGCCATGGCGAGACAACTCGCGGGCACAAGCTACACCCCAGCAAGTTGGCACCCATCGTTCCACGAGAGTCGTCTCCTAATTCGGCTCCCACAAGTCTGGTCGTCATGGGGCTCACCAGGTACGGGTAATATCTGTATCGTATTGAGTCCATGATGACCAAGTCCTAGGGTCAAAACTGGATCGCTACGTGGTTCCACGGGGTCAACCCAAATACAAAAGAGGGACGTTCGGCGTCACAACCATAGCAAGACGAACCCGCGATCGCACGTTCGAACGTGCCGCTCTCTCAACCGGCTCGAAGGCTCGGTCCACAGACCACATCACACAAACACATAAACCAAACGACAACGGTTACACGGAGAGGCTGTTGACACCTCTTACGTCACCATACAATTACACCGGGTTGTCATCCCCAGCAGCGACATAAGAGGCGTGGTATTAAATCATGCAACTATCTTAAATATAAATGAGTATCTGCAAGCGCACAGATAAAATACCATTGTAGCATTTTATTGGGAGTGAACCCAATTGTCGAATTTATTTAATCCCATGGGAAAGGACAGCTAGAGAATATTGATGTGTATACATACTTAGATAGAATCCACATGACAAGGACATACTTATACAGGGGTAAGCCACATAAAAATATATATATATGATAAGTGTAGGGCAATGATAAATCACTCAGAGATAGAAATAGAAACTCTCTAATGTAGCAAGGCAAAAACAGGAGATTAGTTAAGAGATTGAATTCCTATGTAGTGTCAGAATTACTAAGTCTTTGCATTTACTCTAGCATGTTACTTTCATCTATAGTATTGATGACTCTAAATTACTCACAAGGAACATCACTAGGGAGGTTTGTGAATAGAACACTCCTCTCCTTCGCAATATCGTTCTGCTAGTCTTATAGACGGGGATGGAATACATAGGACTCAACAGAAATGTCACACCCACGATCGACCACCAACCCGGCCTACAAGGTGCATTCGTAGGTAGAGCATATCTAAGCACCATGCTTACATAATTACTACCACTTAACCCACTCGAGTAATGAGCTAAGCGCTTTACGATCATATGAAATAGTTCATCATCAATCAATACTATATCAAGCAAAACACTAGAATAAACTAGGAGCTTAATAAACTGAAACATAGTAATTAAGAACAAAGTCATAAAAAAAAAAGAGGGATACAAAGCTATACCAGCCTCCCCGGATGACGACTCCAGAATCCTCGAGCGTAGCTCAACTCTACTGAAACCTTGCTAGCTAATGCCTAACTAGAACTTGAAGTATTGGAGTTCTAATCTAATTCTCTGAGGATGGAACCCTTCGCTCTCTCTCAAGAGAGGAAATAATGAATTAGGGTTTCTTGGGCTCTCCTTCCTGGGGGGTGCCTCTCCTTTTATAGCCCTGGGCAATGATCGTGAGCCATCGGATAAAACCGACCTTGATGGGTGGCTCAGATTGATCTTCAAAGTCGGTGGAGCGAACCGGGCAAACCGGGCCCCGAGAGGAGCCTGGCCTGCACCGCCGGTGCAGGCCTGCACCCGGCCGGTCGGCCTGGTCTCCTCCGGGCCACCGGCTCGGCGTGGTGCCTTCTCGTTCCTTCTAGATACTTCCTGTTCTGCCGTGGAGTCTGTTTTTCATTTTCTTACTCCGATAAGCTTGTATGTCGCGTCTTTTCAGGTTTACGCCTGCAGAAATAATGAAACACCAAAACTCGTGGAATTTGGTCAGTGTAAACCCTATGTCTACTTTGGTGTTCTCAATTGTCTCCTTTTCAAGGCTAGTTGGCGGATAAAATTTATGCAATAATAGCCGTCAACAACTCCCCCGAGCTTAACCTTTGCTAGTCCCTTAGCAAATCACTCTCTTCAATGGGTCAGGAGTTGCTGCAATATCAAACTTCTCAAGAGCACACATGCTTTCAGATAAAAATTCTCCTTGGTCTTAGAGTGAACCATTCAGACTTTTATACTTACCCATATTACCTTTAACCATGGTGCTTATCATCCTTTTCTCTGGGTCATGAGTAATTGAAAGACAGAAAGATCAAGTCAAGCACTATGTCTCAAGTTCTTTTGCTCAACCACATCTCTGGAGTTTTTGTGGATTTCTAAAATAAAGCTTAGAGTTTCATTGTATGACACTCTCAAATCTCTCATGTATGTGGTATTTTTGGATTCCTTACCAAGACAATGAAGCTTGTGTCTTTATCTCAACCTACATCTAAAGCTTATATGGAGCTCATAGGTGGGGAGATAGCATGAATGTATATACTTGTACTGCATATGTTGTGAAGTCAAACAAGGGATCCAAAAAAAAAACAGGTCATACAATCAAATCAAGATGTGCATGTGTGTATGGAAAATGATGGATATATGGTGAACCTAATTCTACCATGCTCAAATGGTTCTCTCTTGGAAATATCAAAACCATGCTAGGAATGTGAGCTATCTTTTTTTTTTCTCTTTCTTTTTTTTTTTTCTTTTTTTTTCTTTCGGACACTCGTCCATTTTTCTCAACCCTTTATTTTTCTTTTTTCTTTTGCATAGCTCATTCCTTTGGCACAAAATAATTTGGAGAGATGACAAGAAACTCTGGAGCATGTTTTTGGTGGATGGATATTTTTGGTGTCTACCCGGTGTAGGAGTAGAACATTTTTGGATGAAGGGAATGGCATGTTTTTGTGCCTACTCCAGAGTAGAGTAGTGCATATGAGATGGAGTGTGTGGATCTTGATTTTAAAAGCATGACAGGTTTCTCACAAGGGTCACCGAGGTTGACAACACTCAATGCAATGACAAGCAGCAGTTGTGTGAAAGCTTCCTAGTCTAGATATGTAATTATGGTTCTGGTAGGAAGTAAGCTTGTCATACAAGAAACTCATCATGTTTTTTTTCAAAATTAAATCTCCAGAATTTCAGCATCACATTGGAACAAGATAAATAGCAGCTCTAACCATCTCAAATCATGTCTGTCAACTACCTAGACTTAAGATCAAGAATATGCTACCCACAGGTCTCAGATTCAGAGTAAATATTCATGTCAAATTAGTTGTGTCCAAAACCTTAGGAGAACTCTTGACTATAAGCTAGGTACTCAAAAGAATTTAATAGAGCAACTATTCATCATTTCCATGTCAACAAATTTTCCTCCAAGTTCTTTTTATTCACAACAGAATTTAAGCAAACCTATAAACACACTCTTTTTATTTGTTTTTATAGTTTTTATTAAGCAAACTAATAAGCAAACTAAAGATTCAAACAAATCAAACGAAAGATAAAAGCAAAGGCAAAGATAACTTACCTCGGAATACTAGGGGTGCTCTCCCCCAAGCTGGATGTTGCGAGAGTTGTTCGTTGTGGCGGTGGCGGCCTCGCCCATGTCTTTGGAAGAGGTAGTCCCAGTTCTGCATCCGCCGGCTGGTGGTACAGGTCATGTAGATGTAGCTGTCCAAGGATGGAGGTGCTTTTTGCGTGATGAGGGTGGCAGATGCTCCTCCACAACGCGGAGCCCTCCGGTCATTCCTTTCTTTGTAACATTTGTTGCTCATGGTAGCTCATCCCTGCGTCCGATGCACGCCCACGCTGGTACCCTCCAGAGGATACTTCACGTGAATCAACAGACACTCTTCCTTGATAGTTATTAAAATTACCTGCTGGCCAATCTGCTGTCTCACCCCGGGGGCCTTCAGTTTGTGGTGTTGATTGGGCGTACTGGCCCCAACCGTCTTGAGAAGGTTGTCCCCTGCGGGAAGGTCCTGCTTCTCCATAGTTCATGTAGCTGGTGTAGGCTGGTCCTTGTGGCGTTGCGTCGGCACCATAGTAATGAGTGGGTTGCACGTTGGTGAACCGTGCCGATGCACTTCGGAGTGGTGTTGCTGCTGTTACCTGCACATTGACGAGAAGAGAACTGGTGGTGTACAAGTTAAGCTCTGGGTTAGGTAACCGGATCTGCCTGTTATTAATCTTCATAATCACAGTGTCTCCTCTCTTCACCAAGGTCTGGCCCTGGCGAAAGTAGTCATATGATATACGACCTCGTCCCCCTCTAATGTACGGAACAAGCGAATTTTGCCACAACTCGAGATAGCTAGCAATTCGAGTCACAAAAGAAGTGATCTCGATATCATAGCCAAATCGAAAAACCTCTAGCCACTGTCTCATCATCATCATAACGGGGGCAACTTTCCTACTCTTCACTATGGCATAAAGCAACTTGAGCTCATCTATCCTCACTGTACTAGTGTCACTTCGTGGAAAGAGAGTAAATGCCAACCACCTATGCATGAACCTTAATGTGGGTAATTGAATACTAGTAGTCTTGGCATGCGTGGGCGAGTTTTGGCCGGTTATGTCTCTCCAAAACTGCTCTCTCACAAAGTCAGGAATGACAGCATCAACGTCTATAGAGCACCCAGCATGAAATCCTAGAGCTAAACTTAGCTCCTTCCAAGTTAATGTTTTCTCAATCCCAAAGAGTCGGAATTTCACCCCTTTTTGACAAAGTTTAAGGTGCATAAAAATTCAGCAGTAAGCAATTTGCACCCTGGCTCAGAAATATCCGCAAATCCCGTCCAACCCATAGTTGAAAAGATGGTTTGGAATTCGGTGTCCATACCTGTGTCTCGAAGAAGTTCAGGATCATACATCATGGTTAGGACGAACTTGCGGTTCTTGATGAGTTTGTACTTCTCTTTCTCTTCATCGTTTTGCCACTTAATGTCATGTTCTTCCATCAGACGATGTATAACCATCGAGGAAGAAGATGGCCTGCTGCTTGCGGGTGGCGTTTTCGTCAACCTGCATGTCAGAGCTCTCTCGGGAAGAAGAGCTCCGAGTTGATCGTGTGGACCAGGACCTAAGTCCACTCCTGATTCCTTTCCATATGCCACTCATCCTGCAACAAGTTAAGAACCAAAACAACACGGACTCTAGGAGCGGGGTTAGAAAGTATAAAAGATGAAGATAACCGCTCCTATGAGTGAATTACTCTTGTGGGAATGAACTCCTCCATAAGAGGGTTAGTGCACAATAAATACAGAAAACAGTGTGGGATATCGCTACCTCCACATAACAAGAAAAACACAAGGAAGTAAATACAGAAAATAATTGCACGCGGAAAGTAAAAGATCGAGTTAGTAACAAAAAGAAGAGTTAGAGGGAGTTAGCAAAGTACTTGTGGGGAAGGTTTCCACCACAACAATTAGAGGTCATCGTCAGGTGGTCAGTGGTCCTTGTGGGGTGATTACCTCCACAACCAAATTTTAGCAGAGTTTCCCCTAGACAAGTGATTATCTCCTCTAAGTTTGGGCAGCACCTCCTCTACTTATGCTTACTCTTCCTCTAAACTTCAACAAGACCTCCCTAGCACCTCTACTCTCTCTCTTCCAGAGACGAAAGGCAGAAATATGGACAGAGGAGAGTGAGTAGAGCTCACTGGGCACCTGCCCTTTTATAGGAGAGGAGGGAGGAGACCGGCCGGTCTAGTGTGGGACCGGCCGGTCCCACACTGGGCCCACTTGGCCACTCTTTCCTCCTGGTGCTCCTACGTCCCTTCAACTGTGTCTAATTACGACTTTCGGTGGAAAAGAGGGAGTGGAGGACAGCAGGAGGTGAGTGGAGATGAGAATCCAATGTGAAATGATATGACAAGTGGGTCCTAGTGTCTGTGGGTCCCGCTGGTTAGTTATTTTTATATTTTTAGAATTATAGAAACACCAAATGATAACGGAAAATATTTTTGGATTTTTAGAAATATAAGAAGTCAATGGATAAATACCGATTACCTTTCGGCGAGGGTCTGATCTTTATAGTCCGCAGACTGGACTTCTCCTGATGATTATGTCTTGATCGCGTCTGTCGGTCCCGGAGTTGGAGACCTTAAATCTTCTTGCTCCTCACACCTCTCTGATTGAGAGTATTGCTCTGGTCGTGGCTTGAATGCAAATCTCTCTTCTTTACCATTGATATGGAATCGGATTTCTCCAATCCCAACATCAATGTGAGCATTAGCAGTGCTCAAGAAGGGTCTTCCCAATATAAGTGGTGTATTTGTCGCTTCCTGCATGTCAAGCACAACAAAGTCGACTGGAATAAAGAACTCTCTTATTTTTACCGGAATGTTCTCGGCGATGCCTTCAGGGCGACGAAGTGATTGATCCGCGAGTTGAAGGCACATCGTCGTGGGTGTGAGTTTGGAGTAGTTGAGTTTGTCGAAGACCGTCTTGGGCATAACACTTACGCTAGCGCCAAGATCGCATAGTGCATGTTCAAATACTTGATCTCCAATTGAGCACTCAATAGTGGGGCGTCCTAGGTCTTGCTTCTTGATTGGTGCTGTTTTTAGGATAGCCGCACTACACTACTCTGTGAGCTTGATAACTTCAGTGGTAGGCAGTGGCCTCTTATTGTTTAGAATGTCTCTGAGGTATCTTGCATATGTAGGCACTTGTAGGGCATCAAGTAGAGGCACATTGATATATAAATGACGTATAACCTCCACAAATTTCCCAAACTGCTCATCCATTCTTTCCTTTCTCTGCCGACGAAATGGTAAGAAGTTGGTGTCATTATAATTGCGTTAACGATCTTGCTCTAATGGTGGCACAACTTCTTCTAATTCATCGTTGTTTCCCTCCGCAGGTGCTGCTGGCGATGCCTGTACTCTTACTCCTCTTCTAGGATGTGTACCTTCAGGATATGGGGGATCTTGAGTACTCTTGCCTCCTCTTGTAGTGATTGCGTTGATTTGCTCGGAGCTGGTGCCAATGGGCCAAGCAGTAGCCAACCTTGCTACTTGTGATTCAATCCTTCGGTTATAGCTCAGTTGTTCCTTTATGGCGGAAGAAAAACTCTCCATCTTACGATTCATACTCTCTATGATCTTTTCATTAGAAGCTAGCCTTTGTGATAGCTCTTCATCGATCTTCCGCTGCCTAATCACATTCCATAAGGATGGTTGTTTAACCTGCTCCAATCCTTGGGTGTTGCCAATAATGTTCAGATCTTCTGGCAGATCAGGGGGATATGTGATTCCTAAATATCTTTCTATTCTCGCCTGAGAATCCATAGCATCCTGAATAGCCCGACGATCCTTCTTATAATTGTCTCGTTGTTCGAGCCAATCCAATAATATATTCATCTTGGCTGAAACCGCACTCAACTCTTCAATGTCGCTTCTTCACTCATCTTGCAATGCGGGGCATCATTCAACGACCAGCCTTGATTAGAGGCTATCGTCTCCATAAGTGACTTGGCCTTCTTGATAGTGAGTGACAAGAATGTTCCTCCAGCAGTAGCATCTAGTTGCTCTTGTGCTCCTTTAGATAATCCATGATAAAAGCCTTGCATGAGCAACCAATCTTCTATTCCATGATGGGGACAATCTGATATATAATCCTCGAAGCGTTCCCATCTTTCGCTGGAATAGGTTCATCTTTTCTATTTGTTGGAAGCCGTAATCTTCTCTCTTAAGGCACCGGTCTTGCCACGAAGGGAAGAATCTCTCTAGAAAGACCTTCGAACAATCGCCCATGTCTTGATGTTTTCTTGATTTGCATAGAACCATTGCTTCGCTTTCCCGGTTAACGAGAATGGGAACAAACGAAGAAATATGATGTCTTGAGCGATGTTCGATGATAAGTGTGCTACCAATCGAGAAAATTCTAAAGATGAGCACTTGCATCTTCACCGATCTTTCCACCGAATGGAGTTGCTTGCACCATGTTAATGAGGCTTGGCTTGAGCTCAAACTCAAGATTGTTGATTGGAAGTATTGGTCCAAGGCGAATGTCCTTCGTGCTCGGAGCAGAGAACTCTCGCAGAGTCTTGTCAGCCATGGCTCAGAAACTAGTGTGAAACAAACTCTTGATTGGTTTGATTAAAATTGATAAAAGATGATGATGAATCAAGACCAATCCTGCAATACCCCTCGGTATGATATAGACAAAGACAAACAAGGGTAAGCCTGCTTAAGCAGAGGTACCTAGTCACGGTTCCATCTATAAGTATGCATTGGATCAATATCTCTTTATAGCTTAGCCTTTCCCCGGCAACGGCGCCAAAAATGCCTGTTGACACCTCTTACGTCACCATACAATTACACCGGGTTGTCATCACCAGCAGCGATATAAGAGGCGTGGTATTAAATCATGCAACTATCTTAAATATAAATGAGTATCTGCAAGCGCACAGATAAAATACCATTGTAGCATTTTATTGGGAGTGAACCTAATTGTCGAATTTATTTAATCCCATGGGAAAGGACAGCTAGAGAATATTGATGTGTATACATACTTAGATAGAATCCACATGACAAGGACATACTTATACAGGGGTAAGCCACATAAATACAGGGGTAAGCCACATAAATATATATATGATAAGTGTAGGGCAATGATAAATCACTCAGAGATAGAAATAGAAACTCTCTAATGTAGCAAGGCAAAAACAGGAGATTAGTTAAGAGATTGAATTCCTATGTAGTGTCAGAATTACTAAGTCTTTGCATTTACTCTAGCATGTTACTTTCATCTATAGTATTGATGACTCTAAATTACTCACAAGGAACATCACTAGGGAGGTTTGTGAATAGAAACTCCCCCTCCTTCGCAATATCGTTCGCTAGTCTTATAGACAGGGGATGGAATACATAGGACTCAACAGAAATGTCACACCCGCGATCGACCACCAACCCGGCCTACAAGGTGCATTCCTAGGTAGAGCATATCTAAGCACCATGCTTACATAATTACTACCACTTAACCCACTCGAGTAATGAGCTAAGCGCTTTTACGATCATATGAAATAGTTCATCATCAATCAATACTATATCAAGCAAAACACTAGAATAAACTAGGAGCTTAATAAACCTGAAACATAGTAATTAAGAACAAAGTCATAAATAAAAAGGGATACAAAGCTATACCCGCCCCCCCGGATGACTACTCGGAATCCCGAGCGTAGCTCAACTCTACTGAAACCTTGCTAGCTAATGGCTAACTAGAACTTGAAGTATTGGAGTTCTAATCTCGATTCTCTCGAGGATGGAACCCTTCGCTCTCTCTCAAGAGAGGAAATAATGAATTAGGGTTTCTTGGGCTCTCCTTCCTAGGGGGGTGCCTCTCCTTTTATAGCCCCGGCAATGATCGTGAGCCATCGGATAAAACCGACCTTGATGGGTGGCTCAGATTGATCTTCAAAGTCGGTGGAGCGAACCGGGCAAACCGGGCCCCGAGAGGAGCCTGCCCCGCCGGCCCGGTCCAGCCCTGCCATGGCCGGTTCGGCCTGGTCTCCTCCGGCCACCGGCTCGGCGTGGTGCCTTCTCATTCCTTCTAGATACTTCCCGTTCTCCGCCGTGGAGTCCGTTTTCCATTTTCTTACTCCGATAAGCTTGTATGTCGCGTCTTTTCAGGTTTACGCTGCAGAAATAATGAAACACCAAAACTCGTGGAATTTGGTCGGTGTAAACCCTATGTCTACTTTGGTGTTCTCAATTGTCTCCTTTTCAAAGCTAGTTGGCGGATAAAATTTATGCAATAATAGCCGTCAACAGAGGCACATATCCATAACATGAGAGGGAGTAGACGGCGCTGCCATTGTTGCAGGCAGCGAGGGGGCGGCGTCGGTGTCGGCGAAAGCACGGCAGGGGCGGAGGACCGGCGCGGCGGCTGCCGGCAAAGGGCACGATGTGGTCGCGGGCCGGGCGCAGGACAACAAGTCTGCTTGGTGTGGCTCGTGTCGCCACGACGCCGTGGCGAGGCGAGGGAGAGGAGGCCGGAACGTGGCGCCGAGGCGGAGACTCGGTGCCGGGCGCCACGGACGGGCGGTGGTGGAGCGCGAACGACGAGGCGCTGGACGACGAGGCGAAGCGTAGCCCGGTCGGCTGAAGTCGCGGCATGGCGTTGTGCGGTTGTGCGCACGTTGGTGGAGTGCAGCGAGTAGCCGCGCGAGGTGGGCGCCGGGCGGCGACCAGTGAGCGGCTCAAGCAGCAGCCGAAGCGGCGCCGGGCGTGGCGAGCGGCAAGACGGTGGCGAAGCGCAGGGCGCGGCACGTTGAGACGAGCCCAACGTGGGGGCTGCTGGCCTGGGCACTCACGCAAGGGAAGCAGCGGGGAGGGAGGAGAAAATGGTGGCGGCGGTCCAGGAAGAGAAGAAGCGGCGGCGAGCCGGGAAGAGGACGCAGTGGCGGCTGGTGCAGCTTTTATAGCGGCGGCGCCCGTGGTTTAGGACACGGATGGCGATGCCTCGGCGTGCGTGACGCAGCCTTGTAACGCTGGCGCGCATCGCGCGCGGCACGGACACCGAGAGCTCGCGAGGGAGCGTTGCTCAGTGGCGGCGGCGGCGCTGGGTCCCGAGGCGTGCGCCCCTTAGGGTTCGGGGTTGCGCGCGCAAAGAAGGCAGCCTGGGCCAAGGCCGTGGGCCGCGATGGGGTGGCGCTGGCCTGGCTTGGGCCGTGGGTGTCGGGCTGGAAGGGGGAGGAGTGGAGAGGGGAGGCGGGGAGGCCGATCTGGGCTTGGGAAGGGAGAGGGAGGAGGCCGGCTGGGGCTTTGAGCCCAAGGAAGGAAGGGAAACCTTTCCCTTTGTTAGGGATTTTTGAGATGCATTTTGATATGGTCCTAGATGGAATCTGTGGGGGAAAATTAAAGGGGAAAGTTTGAGTGGGGACAACAGGGAATTTGATAAGATTTTATAGAGGAGGTTTGATAGGTATTTGTGTGGCATTCAAACGGAGAACCGAGTTCGAAAGAGATGGAGAACAATTCGAAGGGATGACTTGAGTGGAAAAATCCAAGGAGGAATGGGGAAGATGATTTGGTATGATTTTGAAAGAGGGACGGATTGAGAAGAATACATATATATGTAAAGAAAGGAGAAAGGGTTTTTCCTTAGTGTCTCAAGCAAGCTTGAGTAGGATTCAAAAAGGACTATGGGAGATGTTAGAGAGGAAGAATAAGCTATGGACCTGTGCACTGCATCTCTGAATAAAAGCTATTCTGGACTCAACACAAGAATCAAGGCACATCCCTACAACCAAGTCTATATGTATGCGATGTTTCACAAGGAACTATCCTCCATTTGATCTAGGTTTAACCTAGCAACTACATGCACCACAATATGCAAGAAAAGTTTTAAAAAGTTTAGATTTTTGGTGTTCCAAAGACACGGGATGTTACAGACTACCTCCCTTACGAGAATCTCGTCCCCGAGATTCAGGTGCTGTCTAGGGTTGATGGCTCATACCGGGTGTTCCACTTGGATCAATGCACCAAGCTTTTACAAAAAGAAACTTTTTGGAAAAAGATTTTGAAAGAAGTGATATTCGACAACACATTTCGCAGGAAGCTTTTGAATGGAGGGAGGTGCTTATAAATAGCATGAAAACACTTTTGTTTGATCAAAAGGTTTTCATAGAAAGCCCAATTTCAAAAGTCATTTTCAAACTCAAGAGGAGTTTTTAAAACTTTCATTCATGAAGTTCAAAATACCTTTTTGAAAGTGCTTTTCGGGGACCAAGATTTTCAGGAAACCGCTTTGAAAACTCAATGAAGACATTTTTTTGTACATAGAAACTTTGTAGACAAGTTGAAAGCTAAAAGAACTCCCCTTTTTTTTTTATATAGACACGGCTTTTGAAAATAGCCCTTCATTTAAAAACCAAAACCTTTGAAGAAAGTCCATTCGAAATGAAATCGTTAATTTTAAAAGTTTTGAAGTCGATATTGAATTGAAACCCTAAATGGTTTATCCTTTTGAAAGACGTTTCAAAAGCTTTTCAAAATCAGGTTTTCATAAATCCTATTCTTAGAAAAAAACATCTTCGAAGGAAAATCACAAGAGCTTTGAAATCACTTTTCGAACAACATTTCAAAATTTGAAAATCAAATCTTCTTTTATTTTTGTAAACATTTAAAAGACTTTTTGAAGTAGGTTTTCATAAATCCTTTGGTGGGAAATTATCTTGAAGGAAAAGAGCTCTTCAAATGAAGTTTTGAAAATGGTTCTAAGTTTTGAAACTTTTGAATCAAGAGCATGGGCTTTGAAATAAAGGAGAGTTTTTTTTAGAACAAAATATTGCTCAAAATCGATTTTCTCTGTAGATCATAGATCTTTTCAAAAACTAGGTGTAGTCTAGCAAAAACTTTGGATTTTTTAACTCTTTTTTTTTAAGTAAGATGGGCCGTTAAGAAGGAGGCTTGTTAATTCCAGAATAATTTGAAAATAAAACAAGTTTGTGGGAACAAAACTCTTTTCAAAGGATTTTATTTTCGTAATTGATTTTTAGAAAAAGAGAGGGGGTGCTCGAGATTCAGGTGGTATGCGGTGCCGATTAAGGTAGCCACGGTCACTTTCCTTGATATCAGCATACGCTCGATAGCAAGCCATGTGGAGGCCTCACACATGGGGCCCCAAGTTTTGTAGCGAGCACCATAGCTCAAGATCGTGGCTCATCCCTAAATTAGACCGACAATGTCCAAAAATCTCAATCTGAAGGGAGAGAAGGAGGTTTAAAAGAGAAAGCCTTTGTAAACTATTTGAAAACATTTTCTAAAATAGAGGTTTTTAAATCTTTTTATTTTGCAAATTTTTTGAGAGAAAGAAGATTGCAACCCTTGGTTTGAAACTAACACAAATAATTTGAAGTTGGTTGCAACCCATTTTGATTCAAAAACTTGTAAATCAAAAGTTTTCATTTTTACCAAGCCGAGTAAACCCCTAAAAGAGATTTTTGAAAAGCTTTGAAAAAGTTTGAACTCGTAAGCCAATAAAGACTTCTAAGATAAATCTTTGATGTTTCCAAACTTTTTTGAAGGAGGGGCATAGGATTCAAATCATTTTGAAAACTTGCACCTTGGATTTTTAGAAATAAAATAGGTTTTGAAGGACACCCAACACGCTAAGTTTCAAACCAATTTTTTGATGGAAGAAACTCTATAAACAAGGGATTTTTTTTTGGAAGCTTTTGAGAGTTGGTACATTTGAAAACTCCATTTGAACAGGCATAGAGTGGTTTCAAAAACTTTTGAAATCAAATTTTAAAAGCAAGGCGCCTTCTTTTTTTTTCCAAATGGATTGAAATCAAAGATTTTGGGAACTCAAATCTTTTGAAAATTCTAGTTTTGGTAAAAAACACTTTCTAAAAAAAGGAGTAGAAGCCAAAACATTTTGAAAGCTCCATTCAATTCCAAAACAAATTGCCGCTTTCTTTTTGTTTGAAATCAAGCAAAACAAGTTTGAAAACCGGTTTGAAATTATTTTTTTCAAATCAAACGGCAAGGCTTTCACAAAGAAACCTGATTTTTGAGAAACACTTTTTGAAATCAGATTTGAAAAGCGCATTTTGATTTGCAAATGTAACTTTCAAAAAGTTTGCGGACAAAAATTCTTTTTTGAAGCTATGTTGTTTCATAAAAATGGTTGTAAATCGCATTTGAAATCATATGGTTGCTTTCAAAAAGGAGAATTTAGCTCTCAAGGTGAAACCAAAGCCTCTTAAAAAAAAAATCGAGACAAAAGAGTCTTTTATTTTGAAAATGTTTTATTGATTAAAAAATAAAATCTTGTTATTTTTTTAAAACAGGAATTAGGATCACGTTTTGGAAACGAAACCCATTTTCGAACTGTTTGAAGACGACTTTTGAAGCCAAAACAAGTCTTGAAAAGAAGTTGAAACCATTTTCTTTTCGAAAAGGGGAGACTTTCTCGAACTTTTTAAAACTTTTCCTTTTGCAATAAAAACCGGTTTCATATGAAGAAAAGTTTTCAAGGTAAGGAGGCAATTTTGAAAATAAGTTTGGTTCAAAAGATCGAAAAACAAGTTTGTAGAAGGATTCAGCAAGATTTTGATGCATTGACCTCCTATTTCCAGTCATAGGTTTGGCTTAGGTTTTAGAGGGCTAGGTTACCCAGGCTTCCGGAGTCACATATATAAAATAAACTATGGATTCTACACACAGACAATTAAGAAGCATAACATGCATAATAACACAAGATCCAGGCAATCAGGCAACATTACAACTCCAATATGCATAGTATTGACTTGAAGCGACTCCTAAGCTTTTAAAGTCAACGTCTACCGATCTAGCGTGGGCAGAAGTGGGGGAGTGATTCCTAAGGGCCATCTTCTCATATTGGGGTGGTCGACAAAGAGCGTAACTCAAGGTAGAGGGAGAAACAACTGTCTTTGCTTCTAGCACCTATAACAAACAGGATTGTTGGCTTCTATACTAGTGTTTGGTCCTAAGGTCTTGTTCTACAGTTAAGTATGGCTCTGATACCAACTGAAACGACCCACGATTTTCTCGAAGGGAAATCCACAGAGTACATCGAATACAGTTGATACCATAGTTCATACATCGCAAAAAGATACAAATTACGAGTATTACAACACTTGTAAGACACCTAAGTACATCGTATCCTAGCGATAAACACACACGGATCAACATCAGAGTAGGCGTAGCGCCACAGCGGGTGAAGGCTCCTCCTTCACAAACGATCATCAGAGTCGGGGTAGAGCATCAGCGGGCGTAGACTTGATCTCCTTAACCAAACTTGAGTGTAGTAACGAGACCGCCTAATCCTTCTAGCTCCATTGTCGTCGTAGTCGTCCTTGGGAACCAAACCTGCTCAACTCTATCGGTACGATTTGTACTAGCCACTAGCTCTCACCCTATGCTTTGCTTTGCTATGTGGTAAGTAGAATGCAAGGGTAGAGGAAAAGGCCTACATTTGGCTGTAGTTTTCCTATGCAAATTTATAATATAAATATAATGTAGTTCATCAAGTTTTGACCCATCTCATCCACACATCCATCATCCATCCACATCCACATCCACATCCACACATCTCACCACACTCTCACTCTCTAGTCGGCAAGGAAGACTCCCGCTCCTCCTTGCCTCAACGGCCTAAGCCAGAAACCAACAACACCCAGGGGGAGAAAAGAGAAGGACACCTCTCACTATAACGAACATATGGTAACTCATGGGAATGTCCGTACCGGGGACACGGCTATATGTATATATTTAGTAACTCTGTAGAGCCTGTACACCTGGAACCACAAGATCGCCATCATCGACGATGCCTCGTCTAGGCTGATACCAAGCTACCGCCTAACTGGCCCAATGCCACTCTACCACTCAGCTCTGGGGCACCCTAGAGATCCACCGGCATGCTGAGACTGTGAGACGCGGTATCGGATCCCAGTGGATACCATGCTGTCTCAGGAGGGTGTGGGTCTCGGCACCCGTACCTCCCTACGCTATCACCTATCAACCTAGTAGTAGCAGCATGGGGCTAGCTAGTCGTCAAGTCGGACCCCGTCCATTCAGAGACGAGTGGTGTGCACGAAAAGGTCCCATGAACCCTAGGAACGCCAAACCAGTCCTTAGAGGGACTGGGCAAGATATCTTCACAAGGGGCTCGACGCCCATGCCTCGACGGCACCTCCATTCCGGGGATTCGTCGCACAACGACACTCCTCCTCGGAATCTACTCACATCACACGTACCCGCTACAGGTACTCTCTCACATAGGGAGTGCCTAGATCACACTCCCCCAGCAAGACTTGTCCCCTGACTCGTCGTAGGTCCTACCCAGTCGACACAACCCTCACCGCACACCCAAGACACACGCCAAGATCTCTCCCATGTTATCCCCAGTTATCCAGTTTACGGCACCACGTGCCTTAGCCACACACAAGCATGTATGAGTAAAGTGTAAGTGTGTAGCAAGTGGCATGAAGTAAGCAAGTGTCTATCCTAGCAGCGGGGGTGCAGGGGAAAGGTTGCGTCAAGGTAATGGCTTATCAAGCAATCTACCATGCATCTTATCACATTTATTTACATAGAGTAAAGCACTAGCAGCTACATATTGCATGTCTAATAGGATTCTACGAGATTGGGTGGGACGTGGCACCTGTTCATAGCAATCCATAGTCATCCATATCCAGTTGTCCTTGTGCTTCCTGCCTCCTTTGGGTCTTCGGCCCGTCCGTCATCATAGCAATGCAACCACCTCGGTATAGCGACAAACAAGGCAAGGAGCAATCAATCCCTAACCAAAATCCAATACTCCCCCAAAAGGCAACAAGGCACAGAATGAACCAGATAACTCCAAATAAGCATTAGGAGACTTAGCCCTTGCGGAGAGTGTCCGATCTTCGGGCTCTAAACAATAGAAGTGGTTGTTTGCTAAGCATAAGCTCGGATCGGGGCCTCGAAATAGCCAGTACCTCCTGGGTCAACCATGTCGACCTGTACGACTCCAAGAGAAGAGGCCTTGATCCTAACTTAACTTAAACAAACCCCACGACTTGTGGCCTCCCAATCCGAACGTCATGGAAATTAGCGGGGACCGGAGGATCACAAGCAAGAGGGAAAGGGAAATAGGAACAACAGGGTTTGGCCCTTGCGCCCTTAACCCGTAAGTCATAACCACTAGATAAGAATCAAGAAAGAATGAGTAACGCAAAACCGAAGGGTTGTGACTTGGTTCCAAGGTACGTCGGCTTACCCACCATGATAGCCGACGGTAGCAAAGGAGATTGGAACACGAACAACAAAGGAGTGGCTACATGCCCTCTCGACCCACACGACACAACAACGTCGAGAGCCGAGAAGCAAGTAGCAAAACAGGGGAAGAGACAAAGAGAGTTAGCTAGGCACATCTATGTCACGGTCTCGGTCACATCCTCGACGAGGATGGTTTTCCAATGGTCGATCGGGTCGACTCGCATGGGTCCGAGAACAGGACATAGATCATGGCTTTGCTAACTAAAAGTGTCAGCCCGATCTTTGATCCGATCATCATGGTTAAGGACGGGATTGAACAGAGTGGCTAACGAGGAGGAAGGGATGCAGAGAAAAGAAAGGGGGCAGTGATCCACTCCTTCCAATGCCCACGCCATGGCGAGAGACGATGCATCGGAAGAGAGTGAGCACATTGGGAAACGAGTGCCTAACCTGCTAGTAGGGTACCTCAACCAAGGTGCACTAAATGCACTTAAGACATTCCCTAGGGTCTTAGCGATGCGGTTGTCACCGCGAGAACCTAAGGAATGCTTTGGTCTCTAGGGACACAAGCATACTAGGGGCTTAAGTAGAAAAGAACCAAAAAGAAGGGAGAGGCGGGATTCACCTTTCTTTGATCCACTCGCCATGGTAGTCAACGGGAATCGAAGGAATGGAATCAAGAAATAGTACGATTACCAATAAGTACGAGTAAGCGAGAAAAAGGAGATTCTTAGTCCCACAGCACCTCGATCCACATGACATGGCAATGGTCACTGACCGAAGGAGCTGGGGCAAGGGACTTGGTCCACGCCTTACTGAAATGGCGAGGATCTATGAAAGACGAAAGAAGATAAAAGGGGTTCCAGTCTTTTCCATCCTACTCGTCATGGAGTGGACGGAGGTTGGACGAGAAGAGATACGAGTCTCATATGGTTCCCCGATCCACACTATCTCGTAGGGCACCACGACCTCCGTGCGACTAAAATGGCACAATATGATTCCTTGGGCTCCTAATGGTGCGATTGTCACCGCGTGAACCCCAAGGGGATCACTATGGTCTTAGTGGCACAAGCGTATGAGCTAGATAGGAAGAAGCAAAAGAAAGGAAAGGAAAAAGAGGTAGCGCTCGATGGCCATGGCGAGACAACTCGCGGGCACAAGCTACACCCCAGCAAGTTGGCACCCGTCGTTCCACAAGAGTCGTCTCCTAATTCGGCTCCCACAAGTCTGGTCGTCATGGGTCTCACCAGGTACGGGTAATATCCGTATCGTATTGAGTCCATGATGACCAAGTCCTAGGGTCAAAACTGGATCGCTACGTGGTTCCACAGGGTCAACCCAAATACGAAAGAGGGACGTTCAGCGTCACGACCATAGCGAGACGAACCCGCGATCGGCACGTTCGAACGTGCCGCTCTCTCAACCGGCTCGAAGGCTCGGTCCACAGACCACATCACACAAACACATAAACCAAACGACAACGGTTACACGGAGAGGCACATATCCATAACATGAGAGGGAGTAGACTGGCGCGAAGGCACGGCACAGGCAGGCATGTATATTGATGAAATGCGACATCGAGAAAATGACATGAGCTTTGCCGACGTCGAGGTTGGCGTCGGCGGGTTTCAAAGTTGGACCTTGTCGGAGAAGAAGACGAAGCCAGTGGGGTTTCATGGAGCGACGCCGGAAGTGCCAGGAGGGCGGCAGTCAGCCATGGCCTGCAGTAGCCACGTCTGGCCAGCTGTGGCTTGCTGCTGGCCAACAGCGGCTAGCCATGGCTGGCTGCGCCTGGCTGCAGCCTGGCCAGCGGTGGCTGCGACTGGCCAGAGAAGGCCGGGCTTGGCCGGGACGAGCAGCAAGGCGGCGGAGGGTGGCCGGCTTCCCTGCGGAGTGAAAAACAGTGGCACGAAGGCCATTTTCAGATGGAAGCATGGACAGGAGCTCGAGAGGGAGGAGAAAGGGGCAACTTTGGGCACCGGAGGCTCACCGGTTGGCAAAGGAGGGCTCTGGCGAGGCGGTGTAGTTGTGGTGAAGGCCGGGGCTGTGGTGGCACGACGGTGGGTAGCAAGAGCGCCATCACGCCGTGCCAAAAACGGGCGGCGCCGGAGGCAATGCAGGGGGCACCCGCGCCGGGCAGCTCGACGTCGGTGGCGAGCTCAAAGTGAGGTGGCGACCAGCCTATGCGTGAGCGTGCAGCGGCCTCTGCTGCGGCAGCGAGGGCAGCGTCGGTGTCGGCCGAGCACGGCAGCGGGCGGAGGACCGCGCGGCAGCTGCCGGCGTAGCACGATGTGGTCGCGGGCTGGCGCGAGACAACAAGCTGCTTGGCGTGGCTCGTGTCGCTCACGACGTCGTGGCGAGGCGAGGGAGAGGAGGCCGGAACGTGGCGTCGAGGCGGAGACTTCGGTGCGGCGTCCGCGACAGCGGTGGTGGAGCGCGAACGGCGAGGCGCGAGCGACGAGGCGAGCGAGCCCGGTCGGTCGACGTCGCGGCACGGCGTTGCGCGGTTGTGCGCGACGGTGGTGGAGCGCAGCAGCGTAGCCGTGGCGAGGGGCGCCATGGGCGACTCGCCACCGCACGCATACGGCCGGCCGGGCGCTGGTACTGGGCGCAGCTAGCCAGAAGGCGACGCGGGCGTGGCGAAGCGGTGCGCGGTGTCGAAGCGAGGGCGCTACGCGCGGCACGCCGAGGCGAAGCCCGACGCGGGGCTGCTGGCCTGGGCACTCGCGCAAAGGAAGCAGCAGGGAGGGAGGGAGAAAATGGTGGCGGCGGTCCAGAAGAGAAGAAGCGGGCGGGGAGCCGGGAAGAGGAAGCAAGTGGCGGCTGGTGTGGCTTTTATAGCGGCGGGGCGCCTAGGGGTTTAGGCACGGATGGTGATGCCTCGGCAGGCGTGACGCAGCCTTTGTTGGCGCGGCGCGCATCGCGCTGCACGGACGCCGAGAGCTCGCGAGGGAGCGTTGCTCCAGGCGGCGGCGGCGGCGGCCGGTCCCGGGTGTGCGCCCCTTAGGGTTCGTGGTTGCGGGCGGAACAAAGGCCAGCCGGGCCACGGGCGCCGTGGGCCATGATGGGGTGGCGGGGGCCTGGCTTGGGCCGTGGTGTCTGCGGGCTGGAAGGGGAAGGAGTGGAGAGGGGAGGCGGGGAGGCCGATCTGGGCCTGGGAAGGGAGAGGGAGGAGGCCGGCTGGGGCTTTGAGCCCAAGGAAGGAAGGGAAACCTTTCCCTTTGTTAGGGATTTTTGAGATGCATTTTGATATGGTCCTAGATGGAATCTGTGGGGGAAAATTAAAGGGGAAAGTTTGAGTGGGGACAACAGGGAATTTGATAAGATTTTATAGAGGAGGTTTGATAGGTATTTGTGTGGCATTCAAACGGAGAACCGAGTTCAAAAGAGATGGAGAACAATTCGAAGGGATGACTTGAGAGGAAAAATCCAAGGAGGAATGGGGAAGATGATTTGGTATGATTTTGAAAGAGGGACAGATTGAGAAGAATACATATGTATGTAAAGAATGGAAAAAGGGTTTTTCCTTAGTGTCTCAAGCAAGCTTGAGTAGGATTCAAAAAGGACTATGGGAGATGTTGGAGAGGAAGAATAAGCTATGGACCTGTGCACTGCATCTCCGAATAAAAGCTATTCTGGACTCAACACAAGAATCAAGGCACATCCCTACAACCAAGTCTATATGTATGCGACGTTTCGCAAGGAACTATCCTCCATTTGATCTGGGTTTAACCTAGCAACTACATGCACCACACTTTGCAAGAAAAGTTTTAAAATGTTTAGATTTTTGGTGTTCCAAAAACACGGGATGTTACAGACTACCCCCCTTACGAGAATTCGTGGGATCAGCACTGCGAACATCTTCACGGCATCG
>JADLZL010001172.1:0-68927 GCA_015844335.1 Chrysopogon serrulatus
ATCACTGCATCCTCTTCGTCGCCCCCTTCACTGCCGCATTTGCCATGGCCTCACCGGGACCACCACCCCATCGCCGCCGCCGCCATCATCGGCGACAGCGAAACTGCCGGCGCCCACCGTCACTACCATCCACGCCCTCGGCGAGGACCTCCTGTGCGAAATCTTCCTCCGCCTCCCCTCACTGCCGAGCCTCGTCCGCGCCGCCCTCACCTGCCGCGGCTTTCTCGCCGCAGTCCGCTCCTCCCCCGTCTTCCGTCGGCGCTTCCGCGCCCATACACTCGCCCCCTCTCCTCGGCTTCTTCTTCGAATCCATCGGCGAAGACGTCCCCTCCTTCTCGCCCATCCGCCGCCGCTCCGACCCAGACATCGCTGCCGCTGTCCGCGGCGCGGATGTCTTCCTCACCCGGCTGCCCTACCACGAAGATGCTTCCCCCGGGTGGAGGATCGAAGAGTGCCGTGGAGGCTGCCTCCTCCTCCTCAACCAGTGGACCGAGCAGATCGCTGTCTACAACCCCCTCACGCGGGCCCTGGATTTCTTACCCAAGCCACCCGATGACATCTCCACCGGCTATCACGGCAACTTCTACTACATGAATTCCTTCTTGCTCTACTCCGACCAGAGCCCCGACTCGTTCCGCGTTGTCGCCTCCTGCCACGACAAGTCGAGGGTGCGCGCTTCTGTCTTCTCATCGGACACTAGGAAGTGGCAAATTCTCCCCTGGTCGGAGACCGCCCCAGCACAGCCGCCGTCAGGCAAGGAGCGTTGGCTTCGCGCTGGCGGCACGCAGGTGAACGGGAATCTGTACTGGGCACATGCCAATCAGGCCTACATGGTGGTCCTGGATACTGCAACGCTGCAATTCTCCTTTATCGATCTGCTGGAGCACTTGAAGGGGAAGGGCCATCTCTACAGGCTCGGGGGTACCAAGGATGGGAAGCTCTGCATCGTGTCCTTAGTTGGATTTACACTACACATTTGGTTCCGAAAAACAGATGCCAGCGGTGCTGAGAAGTGGACGCTCCACAATGCGATACCGTTGGAGGGAGAGATTCGTCAGGCTACCATTTTCCCAGGAGATGAACTTGGTGAGCACAGGCTCCATGTGTGGACAGTTCTTGATGGCATTGTGTATATGTCGATACTTGGAAGAAACCATACTTTGCCTTTTTGGTTCCTTTCCTTCTGCCTGGAAACAAGGAAACTGGAGAAGCTCTTTCAAAGGACATTTGACAACCATGTGTATCCATGCATCATGGACTGGCCTCCCTTTTTGATTGACAATGATATTTGATATGGCACTTGACTCAGGTGTTTAGTCCAGTACTGCAGTGTGAAACTGGTCACGGTAACTTAAGAGGAAGGTGGAAACTCGGTTGGGTAAACTGTATTTTTACTATCCCTTATCATATCGGTTGCTGCTTTGCTTTATTTATGTTGATGTAATTTGTTCTAGAATTCTAATATCTATGTTATTGAACAAGTTTTTTCCTACATATTTTTTAGCATTAGTGGTACAATTTTCTCTGCATATTGGAACTATTGGTACAATGCCTCCATTTAAGTGTCTGGGTAGCACCAGGTTACAGTTTCTTTTGTCTGTCTCAAAGCAAATGAGGTATAAAATTTTGAGAAGCTTTAACTCCTGTACAGGGAACATCAATATTGAACAATGCAGCCTCAGCTACCCTCCTGGCCAATTTCTTGTTTCCAAATCAACCCAAAACCCCAGCATGTCCAAGGAACACTGAAAAATGTAATCCTTAATCCTGCAAGGTAGCTGTGCTTCCACATGCTCTGCATCTGTGGAGCTAATTACCCCCCACCCCCCATATCAACAGCTTGTCTAATGTCAGTTACATTTACAGCCACGTTTCCCAGGTAATACTGTCACAGTGCCATGCCACTGCTAAGAATAAGGTGACTTGTTTTATCTTGAAGCTAGTACTTTGCATATAGATTAGTGAGATCCTCTGCTAAACTCTAATGTACCTGCTCCTGCAGAAGTGTTCTTTTTTCGCTGCAATAGAACTGTGTAACCATTTTATATGTTATGAAAACATGCAGATGGATCCCAGAAAATGAATATTGTGAATTTGAAATTTTATGCTTCAAAGATAAAAATTCTTAGATACAGGTACCAGCACATTTTTCAAATTTTCACATGGGCAGCTGTGCAAAATGATGCATTGCATCAGTTTATACATTGAAGTTTATGTTGACCATAGTTGAATTGGTAACCCCCAATATTTTGTCGAAGTCTTTTTGCTTAAAAAACTTTTTGCTTAAAAAAGGATTTTTGTGAAGTGATTTCATATGATTTTTTTGATATCTGAACCATTGTGCATTAATTATTTAGCCTTTACCACATTCTTGATCTAGTAATTCCTATGGTCACCTCTTGATATTCAATAGGGTCATCTAACCTTTAATTTAGTGTCATCAACTGTGCTTCCTGAATGGCAGTTCATGGTGATAGATTCTTCGGTGTAATGCTTTGTCAGAAACAAAGGTATTAAGACTTAATATTTTGTCTTGGAACCGGACGAAGTCTCTTACGTTTGTTAGTGACTGCACACCAGGAAAGATGTTAAACATTTTCCATTCTAATGTTTACAAGTCACATCTGTGTGCCATTTCCTTTTGATTATGTTACCAGGTGGACAAAATTCCTTAAGATTCATCAAAAGTTTTTTTTTTCTAATTTAACTGGGTTTTCAGCTTTCCAGATGTGGGCAAAATACATATTAGCACTATGATGCTGCAAGATGTCAAGTAACCTTAGAAAATGCAGCTCATAGTTTCAAAAAAAAAATGCAACTCATAGCTTCTCCCAGACATTGGGGAATAAATATATCTAGAGCATGGGCACATCACACAGAGCGGCCCATTTTGCAAACTGAATTGATCTACCCTCTCATGTGATCTTTTTTTTCCCGTTTATCAAATCACTCCAATAAGGACATTCACCGAAGGTGTTATTAAATTTTAAATTGTAAGGGAACTCTCTGTCTGTTTATCTTGTGTCTCAGTGCTATGTTTCGTTTAGACAAAACTAGGAAAAACTAACGCAGCGTTTTGCCGCACCGCATCCAATGCAGTGTAGGCCTGATTGATGGCACAACACAGGCACACAGCTGGTTACATCTGAAAGTTTTCCTCGTGTATATGCTATCATAAAGGGCATGTTATCTTGAAGCTTCTGTTTTTTTTTTTTTTTTTTTTTTTTTTTTTTGCAAAAACTGAAGTATAGATTGTTAAAATAGAAATTTACATATTGGAAACATTACCTCTCACGCATGTGGAAAACCACGTATGTCCATTTGGCACTGGTAACGCAATCAAATATGAGACATCTGGAAACAGCGTGAAAACAAAAATAAACATCTCCTTTTTCTTGCACGATACTCTCTCTCCGTCTCGTTGTCTTTATTAAAAAATTGTGCCCTCTTTATAACTTTATAATCACGATTTTCAAGTGACAAATTTTCAAATAACAAATTTCATAATTTCATAAAACAGAGAAAGTATATTAATCTCTGTTCTCCTTACAATCACGATTATAACAAATTCCATAAGACAGAAAAATTATATTAATCTCTGTCCTCCTTACAATGACCCATAAGACAGAGAGAGAGAGAGAGTATATTGATCCCAGCGCTTAAATGTAAGCTTGTGTTGTAGTATGTGTTCCAACTTCCCAAGGACAAGGTGTCATATATATCCACAATAGCAATGACAAAGCACACAGCCATAAACTATGTCAATCTTGTCTTGCCACGCATTGTGAACACATTCTTTATTAGGGTACTCCATTTTACTTCTTCACAGGAAGAGAGGACGATATATGGTTACATGCAAATTAAAACACAAACATACATACACATATACACAGACAGCGCTGCGGCTTATTCTTCATTACTTTTATTTTGTACTGTACTTCGCATGCCACAAACTTGGCACTTGGCAGGGCGCCGACCGAAAGAGCTGCTTAGTGCTGCCCGGGGAGCTTCTCCTTGATTTTCTCCATGAAGCCCTTCTTCTCGTGCGTCCCCTCGGTCGTCGTCGTCGTCGTTGTCCCGTACATGTCGGTGGTTCCGCCATAGCCGCCGCCGGTTCCCGTGGTGGTGTGCTGATGGTGCTGGTCGTAGTCCTTGTGGCCACCGGGGATTTTCTCCTTAATCTTCTCCATCACGCCCTTCTTCTCGTGTGTGCCTCCGGTCGTCGGCGCGTACGCCCCGCCGGTGGTGGTTCCTGTCGTCGGCGCGTACGTCGTTCCGCCGCCGGTGGTGGTGCCCGTACCGGTCGTCGGCCCGGCGTATCCTGTCCCGCCGTATGCTCCGGTGGCCGTCGCCTGGCCCTGATGGCCCTGGTGGCCTGTGGGCGGGCTCCTTGATCTTCTCCTTTAGGCCCTTCTTCCGGCGCCCACCCATGCCGTCGTCTTCAGATGACTGCACGAAACGAAACGATCCAATCAGATAAAAAAAAATATGTAAATAATTCATGGGAGTACAAGAGCGTGAAAATATATAGAAATAATATAATGAAGCAAGAAATCAAACGCACCGACGAGCTGGAGCTGGAGCTGCCGGAGCGGCGCAGGATGCCGCCGCCTGTCTTGTGCTCAGCTCCATGAGGGAACGCGGTGCCGCCGCCGCCGGTTCCAGTTACGCCCGTGGCACCGTGACCCGTGCCGGCATGTGTTCCCATTCCTGTCGCTCCAGGCATGCCGGCGGTGTGCCCTCCACCGCCGCCCAGAACTCCGGTGTCATGCATTCCGGTGACCCTGGCGTCATGGATTCCACCAGTGGCACCACCATACGCACCGTGACCACCACCGGTGCCGGTACCATGGGTCCCCATGCCTGTTGGACCATGCAGACCGCCGCCAGTAGTGTGCCCGACGCCGCCGGCACCGTCCTGGAATCCGGCCACGCCGCCACCATGCGTGCCGTGAGCTCTGGTGCCACCACCTGTGGTGGCTCCATACCCTCCTGGGCCACCGGCGTCATGGACGCCTGTTCCGGTAGCGCCGTAACCTGGATGACCCGAGCCGCCGTAGCCCCCGGCGTCATGCGTGCCGGTGCCGGTGGGGCCGTACCCGGCCTGCTGGCCGCCACCGTAGCCCCCCGGCGTCGTAGCCGCCGCCGCCGTCGGTGCCGTACCCGGCGGCTTGACCCTGCTGCTGACCCTGAATGCCACCGTAGCTTCCAGGGACAGGGTTGCCGTACTCGTCGACTTGCTGCCGCCGGCCCTGCTGGTAGTGCGCCATAGCTTCCTCCCTCTTGCTCAGCTGCTCTCTCAGTCTCTCTACTACTAGTTCGCTTCTAGAAACTTCGGCTAGCTTTGCTTGTGTTGTGTCACACTGCTCGAGATGGATGAGACGAAGACGAGGCCAGTGTGTGTATTTATAGACGATGCGTGCGTGCAACGTGTTAGATTTGGAGGTGCGACACGTCGCAGCTACGTGTCCCTGCATGCAGGGAGTTGGGTGTCGGTCGTCGCGTAGGCAGCCGAGTGGACGCGTGGGCTGGCCGGCCGGCCGGCCGCGTACGTGTACGTTTTGGTAGGAGTGCAGTGCAGTGCTAGAAAGGACCGGTGCGGTTTCGACGTGGGATTGCTCATAAATTGTCTGTCGGTGACAACAAGAGGAGATTAGCAGACTGGAGAGCATCATCGCTAATATTAAAGCTTTGTTTGTTTTGTCAGATACTCCAAGATGCAGCGTTTTCCAATTTTGCTTTTCAGTTAGCCGTTAATCAGAATTTTGCTTTTCCAATTTTGTAGTAGTTTGTTTGATGTTCATTTCAGATAATTTCGGCTAATTCTGTGAGGGGAATAAGTTGAACTAAGCTGAAACTAGTTAAGCTGAAATAAGCTAACGGAGATATTGATGGTACTTTGCGGAGCTCTGCTTTGTCTATAGAATAAATAAGCTTAAAGGCAAGATATGGTCACTAAAAGCAACCATGAGCAGTTCTCTGCCTTGCATTAGATGAATCTAAAAATGGACTTGGCAAATTCATTGTTCATTATCTGACAGTTGTAACAAGTGACGTTCTGAAGTGATGTGGTCAAATTGACATTTTTAATCGATCAATCAAATGCATGTTAAGGACACTTGAAAAAGGAATAATGTTGTCGAAAAAAAACCTGCCTGTGCATTTAAAAAAAAATAAAAAGAAAAACACTAGTTACTTCTTCAATCTGGGAGAACCGGAGAACCACTGGGCCAACGTCACCGCGTCATGGTCTCGAACAATTATTATTAGACTGAAGACAGAAAGCAAATAGCAATCCCATGCTGATTAAAAGAGGCTTGAACTCAATAAGAAATGGAAATGACTGTTAATTTTTGCAGTAAGCGAGGATTTATATATTTTTACAGACAGAGTAACAATTAACTAGTCACCTGCTTCCGTATTAGAACAGTTACATTTCGAGACAAGAAACGTGTTAAGTTTTCATGTACTGTAGTAGTAGTAGTATTTTATTTAGAACATCAGGCTCGCCACAAAATTGAGAAAAAACTGTCTGAATCATACTTGTTACATAAGCCCCAAAAAATAGCTATAGCTCTACTTGACTACTTGTTAGAAGTCGTGTCTCGTCAACCTGACTTCTCAATGGCTCTTCCACGCCGTATCACTCCACAAACCCCAGTTTCCGAGGCCTACAAAAAGGGCAAGGGAATTCTCTTTTGCTACTTGAGTACTTGGTTGCATCCTTAGCATTAAGATTTCGGTGACATGATTTGATCCTCTGAAAATAATGCACCAATAATTCAAGGTCAGTTCTTTTTCTTCAACTATGATAAACTTGCTTCTCTTCCATTTGTCGATGATGCTTCGCTCTTCTTGACGCCAAAAGCAATGTAGTTCACACTGATATCATCTGACAGGGACCATTCTCCACTCAACGGATTGTAAACGAACCCTGCCATCTCTTCGACCTGGGGATAGATGCCAAGATATCAGCAACACAATTTACAATAAAATTCAGTTCGATACAATCAAATTCAGTGTGATACAGTGATTGAAAACTTACAGAGACAGAAGCCTTTTGCAGCATTAGGACAAGCTCCTCAGGGGTAACCAGTTTGGACCACTCATGTGTGCCTCTAGGAAGCTGCACAAGTACAAAAGATCAGAATGAGATATCAATCTTAAGCTGCATTAGTACTCCACCTCAAGAAAAACTATGCCAGTATAACTGTAGAACATAATAGCACTGAATGTTTCTCTGGAGATGGAGATCTTAACCGTCTAGGACCACTAATGGATTCTAACCTGGGCAACAAAAATCAGAAAGCCAAGAGGCCTGAACTGACATGGTCTTGATTAGAATGATGATTGGATTAGTTCACAGGATCTCTTCATTAGATCATAATAAAGTAAAGAGTTTCAAATTTGAAGCGAAGACTTCAAACCAGACCAACTTTGAGGATGTAAACCATTGGGTTATGGGTCTAAAGACAGATTACTGACAACCGAACCTACAGAAACATGTAGCTGCACAAAACAAGGGGCGCTCTCTATATGTGCAGTCCATGACATCATATGTTAGGAAGAATAGAAGTATAAAACTACTGTGTTTCCTTTTACAGCATACCTGAATATTTAATAGATTTGGAAAACTGATTTGTTCTAGCTCAAGTTTATAAGAAACATTAGCTGTCAAGAGTCCAGGCTACAAGTCCACTCGAGTCAAACCATCACTAAGCAAGCATACTTCTCCAACAATGGACTGACTACCCAACTAAATTTATTGATCTCAGAAAATGAAGCCAAAACCTGAAAGAAGGCTAGATACTAACCCATCTGAGGATATACTCAGCAGCAACTATTGCAGTGGCATATGCTCTCATTGACCGGTTGATTGTGGAAACCACAGTGGCACCATTAGGAACTGTCAAAGCCGAGAGGGATTCACAGAACTCTAGAGGATTAGCGACATGCTCAATCACCTGTAAAACATAAAAAGTTCAATCAAAGATCCAAAATACATTGGTTAACGAAGCTGTGAACTAAATGAACCCCCCCCCCCCACACACACACACACACAACAACAACAACAACAACAACAACAACAACAGGCTGTGGTCATATGATCTAAAGATTCTATTGTTCCAGAGTAAGCTTGCATGCTGGCATTCTGTTTCAGATTTCACAAGTTTCTCATGATCAGTTATGTTGATGTACACACAGTGCTAATATCCAGATAGATCCAGATGATGCTAAATACATTAGTCTTATCTAACCTTATGTATGAACTAATACAAGTATCAACATATTTTCTTTTAAGACTAAAACACACAAAAGTATTGCCGCCCTAGCTCTAATATTTCTAATAGGTAATTATGCTCAATCAGTTAAAAAATAGTGCAAATGGAAAGCTCCAAGCAATAAAGTGCAGGACCACCATGGTCTTTTTCAGTATTATTTGAAAACAAAAGGTTACTCCATATACTATTTTGAAGGAGAGGATAAATACAGATGGAACCAAAAGTATGCATACCTCAAGAGAAATTACAGCATCAAACAGCCTTTTCTCTTTTACCAGTTCCTCTGCATATAAACAATTCCATATAAGTATGGTGTCAATGGAAAAGAACTCCCAGAGTCAGCAGCTCCTCTATCATTGTTCCACAGAAATACAGTAGGTACAGGGAGGTGGGGGGTACCAGCTGTTGCACAACAATACTCAATAGAAGCAGTTGTCGGATCAGATGCCTGAGAAGTAAGAACCAAGAATCATTGACTGAAGGAAAAGTGAAGCTATGGATTATTGTGCTTGTAAGATCCCAAAATAACTCTTGAGACAAACAAACATATCTAAATTCACCTAATAATTACATGATCAAGAGTTTGCACATACCGCATGAATACTTGCAATCTTTATATTCTTGTCAACAGCATCAATTGCAGTAACCATAGCACCCATTCGAGCAAGAGGCTGCAATCCAGCAGAAAGATAGAATTATTTTATTACCAGATTGATCATGGAACAAAGAAACACTTCTCACAGTCTACAATTGCACTTACGTTAAAAAAGTCTACAATTGCACTCAAAACACCCAAAAGGGAATGCACCAACATTACGATATAATGTGACACTTAAAAAGAACTACTTACAGTATATTAAGCCATGTTTGCAAAATTTATTAAATTAATTAGTAATAGCATGTGCAATGTTCCGAGCTGAACTAACACAGGTGTAGGTGTTGAGGTTCACATCCAAAGTCACAAAGCCAAAAAATAGAAATAAAGAACCATTTTCCGTGTTTTCTACATACCATTTTTTCTGAAGAGTAGGTACAAAAGTAGATGATGATGATGATAAATGATTGAAATCCACATCAATAATATTGCACTTACTCTCAGGTAGGTGACATGAATGCATTTAGAGTTCCATTTGTTTAAAAAAATTCGAATAAGTCAAAATGAACACTGCTAAAAGATTATTATATATGTGATAATAACCTCAACATAAATTTTTAACCAGCTTTCCTACCCATTCAATAGATTTCATCAAGCAATGTTGAAGCTAAATTCTATCTCCTGATCTAAATCTGCAAATTACATATGAAATTTCACAGTGTGTAAGCCACAAGTAACTACTATGCCCATTCAAAATTGTAAGTCATTTTAGGTTTATCCTACAGTTTTGTACCTTTGATCAAGTTTAAAGCTAAATATACAAATATCTACAACATCAAACAAGATTCATTAGATACACCATGAAATATATTTTGATTGTGCATCTATTTGATATTTTAGACATTAATATATTTTTTCTATAACTTGGCCAAAGTTAGACTAGTTTGACTTAGGACAAAACGACTTACAATTGAAATAGAGGGAGTATATCATAAGCCATATGAATACATGTGTGCACTAATAATCCCATTCTCCAAAGACATCCTCCAAGGAACAAAGTTCATGCATGCACAAGATCAATCCACAAAAGACCACCAAGGTGGAGGGGGAAGAACCTATCACAACCTACAACTCAATCCCAACCAGTCCACCACAAAATACAAATCAAAATAATTGAATAGTATAAAGATATGAGTGCATTGCACAAAATACAAAGTCAAAATAATTGGATAAAGAAAATGCCAACTACTAGGTGTCAGTATCTGTTCTATAATCTATAACTGTTGCCAAATGATTCACACACTTGTTCCTTTATGAAAAATTGTTCATCCTCCTTTACTATGTTAAGTGCCAACAGTGATTCGAAGAAATGACTGAAGATAGAAGCCTTCTACCTCTGACAGAATGCCACCTCCACATCCAACATCAATAACTTTGAGATCTTCGAGTGGCTTAGATGAATTTGGATCCCTCCTGGATGAACGAATATGCACAATTATGCAGTTAGCTAAAAATTAACAAATAGTACATATTGTTTCATAAGCCATGTCAGTTTACAGTCAAAACAAAGAAGTTTGAGCCCAAACATACATGCAAATGGAGTACCACACAAATTTATGAACACCGCTACTGATTTGGTTATTCTAGCTCAATCAAGAAATCAATTCTATAGGAAGGCACTGCCAATGTAGAGCATGAACACCTTAAGAGATGATATTCACAAACAGCATGATTTAACAACTCTAGATTTAGGAAAGGGATAAATTAGATTGGTACTATCAAGTCAGTCATCTCATCAAAGGAACATTGGACTTCATTGTTCATGATTGGTAAAATGAACATGTCAAATGGCTGGAGAAATGAAATAACGTTGACATTCAACCTTTAATTTATTCTTGTATCACTAGAAATACAGCTTGGCAGTAGATTTCATGTATATTGCACACTTATGCAGTTAGCTAAAAATTAACAAATAGTCACCATAGTATCAACAAAAATGAATAAGTTCAAGGGGTGCAGAACTGTACCTGAAATGTCTACAAAGAGTGGAGCGGATAAAAGACAGTCTGGTTGGATTCATCACATGCAAAGGTTTGAATGGACCGCTAGAATCCCACCTGTTTATTCCAGAAATAGCACCGGCATCAATAAGCTATAACATACAGGGAGAGACCTGTAGTTCGCTACCAATTTTAGCATTCCATCTGCGATTTAGAATAAGTTACAGTGTGACACAGTGTTAGCTGAACAGTCCCTATCTTTTTTTAATTATTTTTTTAATGTAATGGCAGGAGCTCTGCCTTTCAATTAAGAATTTTAGAATTTCCTGCGATTTTTTAAGTGTGACACAGTGTTAAAAACAGGCCTCAAAACCTTACAGACACCCTGGAAGAAACTAGCAACATGCTGATATTCACAAACATAAACATGTGTGGCGATGCACCAACACTAGTTATAGCATCATTGTCTACATCCATCCCCAAGGGAAGTCAATAAACAAAGGATGGTAGAGGTTCTATTCAAATCCGGCCGGAAACCGTAGGCCAACCAATCTGTTAAACTGTCTCCCATGCTACAGGGGCTGTTTCACCACCATCTTTCAAATACGCGCACGAGTTCAAACATGCCGTCGTCCAAGCTCACAGACACTCAAATTTTCATCCAAACAACTACGAAAAAGCACGGGAGGTCGTCGTCCTAGGCAAAGGAAGCTGGGATCTCATTTCTCACCAGGTCTCGGCGATGGAGGCGAACTTGGCGACCTCTGCAGGGTTCAGCGACGAGACAGTGGGACCGCCACCGCCCGACCTCGACGGACCTCGAGGCGGAGATGGAGGGGGTGGCGGAGGCGGAGGCGGCGGCTGCGGCGGCGGGACTGAGGAGGAGGCCACGGAGGCGGACCTGCTCCATTGGGGGAAGATGGCTTCGATAGGAGAGTAGCTGGGGATCGGGGTTCGTGCCCTGCCGTGGAGTGGGGAGGCGGAGGAGAGGAGGGCGCGGCGGAGCATCGTTTCGCGGCTACGGGACCCCGGCGAGGTGAGAGGTTTAGGACGCGGGGCCGACACGGCGGTGTCCGCCTGAGATGTGGGCAAATCGATTTTCCACTTTGCTAACCGGACATCGGAGAAGGGGCCGTCACGACATAAACCATTTGATGCGCAATCGAACGGCTCAGAATGAGACGCAAGACTGGTAACGATTCTTTTTTTTTTTTCTTTTTTTTTGTTCTTTTTGAACGCAAGCATATAAATTCTATTTCCTCCATCCCAAATTATAAGATGTTTGATCTTTTTAACCTCAAAGTTTAATCACTCGTCTTATTTAAAGATTTATACAAAAATAATAAAATTTAAGTCATTCTTGAAAAACTTCAAATGTTAAAACAAGCCACGATAAAAAAAAAAATAATATTTTATAAAAATTTTTAAATAAAATGAGTGGTTAATTTGATATAGAAAAATTAAACATCTTATAAATTGAAATGGAGAAAGTACCTCTGAGCTTCGGCGGTTTCTAAGAAAGTTAAACCTATTACATTGTATTTTGCATAGATGTGATTTTTATGACGTGATCCGTTTGCCGTGGGTTGTGGGTGGTAAACGCATTATTTCCAAGTTCCAACTATATTTCTGATACAAAATGGAAATGAACGCATTATTTCATTAGACAAGTAGTCTTTTAAACTAGCTCTTGTTAAAGTATAAATATGACACAAGACACATGTTTTAGAGCTAGCAGGTAGACTATTGGAGCTGCCCTCGCCGATGATTCAAAAGTAAAACCACAGCAGTCGGTCAGGGTACCCAGACATCAGATGGCCAAACTGGATCCACTCAGCTCTCGCAATGGTCAAGGCTGCTGCTACTGCAGAAGTTAACTTTATGTTCACCACCAGTGTGCGATGAACTCGCGAATGATCTTACTGGGAACTCTTTATTTCGGTATATACACAAATTTGACACCGCACAGCTCGAAACAGTTCACTAGCAAAGCTCAGATCTTTGGAAAATGAACAACATCGAGGCATTACAACACACTTCAAACCTGGCTACTGGATAGTTCAGTTGAAGTTTGAATGATCACCCAATCCTGGATATGTTTTTTCCGACATTTGGCCCACCAAGAAACCTTTCTCAAGATGGCCTGAACTGGATAGTGGTGTATAGTGATCTTGATCTCACCTCAATACTCTCTTCTCCGGCGCTTGAAATTGCAAGGTACGGTGAACTGATTTTGGGAGTTCTGGAGGGAGGTAATTTCAGGAACAAACATGGTGCTGTCATATGCAGGGAAACACAAATTCCCATGCCAATTGAGCCCCGAGGCTGTTGGTGGTGAGGGAACCTCAGGTACTGTAAATGAATTCTCAGGAACTTGGCTCATATATTCATCGGTGATCAATCCAGGCACCTGCCCTAATAGTTCCTCAACAACCGAGCCTTCGGCTAAACGGCACTGTGGAGATCCACCAGCACTCCCCAGCTTAGCATTATCACCCTGTAATGATAGAAACGGTATTCAATATTCTGCCTTTTAAGTATTTCAAGTGAATGAACAAATCAGATGCCACGCTAAAATGAAATCATCATTGTCACAATCCACATAGCCTAGACTATTGCAAAGAGCAATCTCCTACACTAGAGTACCACTAACAGTCACCAAATCTATCAACTAAACCTTTGCACTACAGCAGCACAAATCTGAAACTCTAGTTCACCATCCGCCAGTTAACAAAAGACCAGATTAATTTTCATCCTAAATAATTTTATGCATTAATTTGATGCCAGAAAGAATGTAACTCCTAAGCTCTTAAACATGTTTACAACAACAATCTGAATGTTCATCATTGTAAAAGGCCATATAAGCAACTATGAAATGAAAGAAATAACCAGAACATTCATATCAAGAAATGCTGCCTATGTTCATCGGCAGTCTAAAAGACCTGAAAGTTGAACAGAAGCTAGTAGGCTATTAACAATATGGAAGAAAGGCAAAAGGGAAAATGTATACATGGTAACTTGCCTTAGAAGAACCATGCTCGGAGAAGCCAAGGTTTGGACCATATTCTGAGTTACTAAAGAACTCTTCCACAGGCCAATCTGGTAGACTGTCTGTCACATTACCACCTGAGAATGACAAGTGGTAGGCCCCATCACTATTGCCGTTAATTTGGTTGGAGAAGACTGTTGTGGTCTGGCTAGATTGCAGAAGTGATGGACTTCCCCCTGACATGTACTTAGGTGGAGATTCTACTGACCGACTTATACTATTTTTCATAGTCCAATCAACCACTTCTGTCCTGGCTGTTGGAACAGAATTCTGCTTTGAAAAATCTCCGTTTGTTACATTTTTGCTGGGAACAGAAGCACTGCCGTCAACTGAAAATGGAGCTGTTGGGCTTCTGCTTGGCAGATGTCTCGCTGGTTGATTTACTGATCCACCAGCAGCACTAACATGCTTTTCAGCAATAGGTGGAACTGGATCAGCAGGATCAAGACCCACCTGAACTCCAGTTAGCAGGAATCTCTGATGTACTGAAACAAAGGAATTCACTGTGTGTATAGCAACATCACAGTCTCTACAAAGTAATGCACGGTCCTCTAAGCAGAAGAAGTATCCAGAAGCCTCCTGCAGTAAGGATAAACATGAGAAATGTCTTGCAGGAGGAATCAATACCGTACGAAACAAATTGTGTTGTAATAGCTAAGTATATCGTTGTGATGAACATGATCTAGATGGCCCTGAACCCCAGCAGGACTGCAGGAGGAATCAATACATTACAAAACAAATTGTGTTGCTGATAGCCGGCAGCCACACCACAATGGTAAGGGTAGAAGGGGACTAGGATAATAGATTGATATTCTTCTATCCTGCCAACTAATGGTCACATGCCCTTCTTTTATAACCATGTACTAGCAGCTAGGAGATAAGACTAACAAATGGATCTAATAGCTAACTAACAAATAATGATAGCAACACAGGACAAGGTTGTTGCTTGTTTGCTTGGTTGGACACATCCAGATACAACATGTCCATGGACAATAGCTCAACAAACTCAAAATGGAAAATATAGTTGACTCATTGTCCATACAGTGAATCGGTGATTCGATCCTCATCATAAGTAAAAGAGTATAAACAGAAGGCACACCCCAAGTACCCAACAGCACTACAGCAGCCCTTAGTGCACAAACAAGGGTCCTCATCTAGCAACTAGTGAAGCAAAACAAGTGCAACCTGCAGAAAAACACCAGGCAACTAAATTTATCTGTTTACAGTACTTGCAACTTAGGTTGATACAAAATAATGACGAAGTCACTATATACATGGACTGGAATTATTAATAAATTTATAATTTGATGGTTGACGTATTTACCAGGTTTTCAAAATCAGCAAATGTGTGACAGGTTTGCAATTAGAGAAAACACATGGTGTTTCACTTTAGCTCCCTCAAGGTAGTTACAAGTGCATGTAACTGCGTCTTTTCATGAACTTGTGCAAGTAAACATGTGCGTGAGACTGTGGGATGCAATGCACACATGAGCTTGAGCTATTGCGTGACTGTGTAGCGATCTAGTCTTTTGTCCTGAAGATTACCCTTCCACCTGTGGTAAATTAGGTGCTAGTGAAAAAGAGAAAGCTTGTGCAAGTGCAATGTAAAGCTTATTTGGGTTCACTCTAGTTAAATGTAGTACCATTTTACGTAGACTGTAGTGCATTTAGCTATGTAACTTTCTAATATTTCAAGCCTACATAAAATGGTAAGCAATCATATGTGAAGAATATATGACCAAATGAAAAGAAAGCTTCTATATGCATGCATTTGGAATGATCTTCACCATTGGCCTTTAAACATATAAGTGCCATTTCAGTAAAAATATCAGTGTGGTCCAACAAAGCTATCCTCGAGGATTGGGCCATTTCTAGTGCACACTTTATCAGGGAACACTAGATTGAATGCTTATCCATTTCATCAAAACAAGGCTAGAAATGCAAATTGAGACTGCATGTGCATGCACATGGTCAGTAACCGAGGCAGCATGGTGAAGCAAGCATGCTCATGCCTGGGTCCGCACAGGATAGCATGATCAACTCTAGCAAACATTAATTATTCTCCTTTCTATTATTGATGCCTTTCGATACTTTTATATTTATGGAAAAAATTCCTTCTTGTTGGTGGCATCTTGTGTTTCATCTCTATCCTACCCCAACTTGCTTGGAATAAAGGGCACAGTTGTTACTGCTGGTTTTAAACTGAGAAGCACTAATTTTAGATCATTAAAAAGATGAATTAACCAATGAAGTATTGGATTGTTTGCTTAAAACATGTAAGTGACCCAAAATAAAGGTATATGTGGTTTTTATTGGGACAGAACAAATCAGAAAAAAAAAAAATGAGCAGCCTATAATTTTAATCTTTGAAATCATAACCTCACCTTAGCAGTAATTGAACCACAAGGAGGAAAAAGTAGCACATCCTTGCCTTGCTCATTCATTTAAATATGTAACTAACTAATATGTACAAATATATCCCAAGGGATAATTTGCAGTACTCTCTCAATGAAAAATTTTATATCTTCCAATCATCCAATGTCAGATTAACAGAGACAGGTCCCTTCAAAAAAAGATTAGCAGAGACAGGAGCTTAAACACCATTGGCTGCAGGGAGATAACTTTGACCAACTCATCAACTGCATGTCTGCATAAGCGCCTTTGCCTCTCACCACACCAGCTACCAGCAAAATGCTGTAGCATAACCATATCACCACAATTCAACAACATTGCAGCAAAACCTATCTCTTTGAAGTACAATGTCGATAAAAGCTACTAATGAGCAGCAAAGCCACATATAAAACCACGTGGTACTGAGTTACTTGGGAGTATGCTGACAGAAATAAGAAAAACAACACTAGCACTTTTTTCCATATATAAATGGTCAGTACAGCAGTAGTAGTCTTTTAAAAAAAAAAAAACATGCACGCCCCAAGCAGTACTAGACTTAATGTAATGTTTAGAGTAATAATCATGGGTCCCTTTTTATTCCTCAAAGAAGGGTCGAGAAATGATGCTTTGGGTCCTCAGGAATGCACATCAGTACAACATCCAAGTCAGTCTCTTCATAATGACAATATTCTGGAGGACCAAAGACAGATCACATCATGATTCCTTCCCTGGGATAGGGAAAGCCTGTGGGAGCTAAAATTGAACTCACCGTTGTCCTAGTCCAGTCGGATCATCAGTAAAAAGTAGTGTATTGGTAATTGCGCCAATGCTCTAGAAACAGAGTCCAGAATTCCAAGGAAAGCTACCCAGGTAAGGCAATTAACTACAGACCGAAGCATCAACAGCAGCTTTGATTCAGCAGCCTATACGTTTCGCTAGCCAAATCATCAGGCGCGATACCTACCGTGCTAGGTGCTAGCTTGGGATCAGACGATCAGCACCAAAATTCCCAGCCTGGCAGTGGCACCTACTACGCGACAACTCCAATTATCCAAACCCCGAACCCAATCGAGCTACAGGAATGGAAAAGAGCGAGGGGCAGCAGAGATGAGGGGTCAGAGCCTGACCTGGCAGATGTCGCACTTGGGCACGGCCGGCGCCGCGGCGGTGGCGGCGGCGTCGGCGTCCGTGAGGAGCGGCACCCGCTGGTGCTTCCCGGCGAGCTTGTTGGCGGCGTGCACCTCCTCGTCGCAGGCGACGCAGAGCGCGGCCTCGTCCGCGCAGCACAGCACCCGCGCCTCCGCGGCCCCGCACGCGTTGCACTGGATCTTCATCCCCGTGGGGGTTTTAGAAGGAGGGACGAGGACGGCGGCGGGATAGGATTGGGGCTGGATTGGATCGGGCTCCCCTTTCTTCTCGCGCGGCTCGTGTGAGCTAGAAGAGCTTTTAAGCGAGAAGAGGGGGAGGAGATTATATGGCTGCGAGGAGCGAGTGCGCTGTTGTGTTCTGATTAGATGCGCGCTTTGTTTAATCCGCGGTGGGGTGCAGTTGCTTTCGGTAGGCGAGAAGGGAGGGGACGATGGAGGAATTCGGGGGCTGGGGACGAGGCGAATGAGACGACAGACGAAGAAGCGGTGGTCAAAACGCAGAGCAGGACTGCAGGACGGGGCGAAGGCATCAGGAGGAGGGAGGGCCGAGGAGGCAGCTGGACAGTGGAGTGGTGGGCGGGCGGACCGCGGGCGTGCTCCGCACCCGCCGCGTCCCGTGCGATGTCGGCACGTTCCGGCGGGCGCCCGACGCGGGCAGATGCCGGTTTGCGCCAAATTTTGCCTTTTTGCTGGACGAGTACCGATGAGTCCTCGCTGATATATACTGTATTTCTACTATGGTCACTCAAGGAGCCAGGAGTGTTGACTTTCTCCGAGTTATCTGAACCGTAGCAAAACAATGATATATTTTTTTCAAAATGGAAAGTCACAACTTGTCAGGATCACAAATACTAGTTTTGCGATCGTATCTCTTAGAAGTTATCACGCTAATTTCTTAATTTCCAATGAGAAGCTAACGAACAATTTTTAAGCGAGACCAGTAGTGGAATAATATGGCAACTATCTCTGGTCACGGAGAGATTGTTAGCACCGTTGGCTTTGTCTTGACATTTTGCACACGTCTAGGTAGGTCTTGACGAGGATTGAGGGCAGGATCTAACTTGATGGCAATGGCGATTCGATGGGGCTTCCGCAAGACTGGCGGCGGCGGAAAATCCGTCGATTCCGGTCGAATTCAACTAAGGGCTCGTTCGATGGTTGTCAAATAAGGCCAGAAATTGTTTATGTTGGTGATACATATTCAAATTAATGAAGCAA
Organism: Chrysopogon serrulatus; assembly: GCA_015844335.1. NCBI lineage: Eukaryota > Viridiplantae > Streptophyta > Magnoliopsida > Poales > Poaceae > Chrysopogon > Chrysopogon serrulatus. Next base: position 18,684 of record JADLZL010001172.1, read on the forward strand.
TCTGACCGAGGATTTATCCAGGAGCTCATTCCGTAGCAACCAAACATACCCTAGTTCACCAGTACATGAACTATTAGGGGGTGCTAGCTGATTAAGCTGAGCCGGACTCAATGCTGGGTAACATGTTGAGCATGCCCACGATAGATGTCATGTGGCTCACAATCACGTTCCAGCATGGTGACTAGTATTGAACAAAATGTGCACGCTTGAGCATCTATAAGGGGGCATGAAAAGACTAATGTAATCGAGAAGAGGGATGATTGAAGGAGCAGAGTTGGCCACATTGGAAATGGTGGTAGCCGTTATTGCGGAAATTGGTCCATAAGAGCAAGGGCAATAATATCGTCCGCTGGCGGGCGAAATAAATCCAACGTGGCATTTAATTAATGCGGCAAAGAAGAACAAGAGCAATGCATGAGCACATGCAACCAACGAGAAGCAAGCGAGGCGGTGAGCAACGAATAGGGACCAGGTGCACGTATACCGCCCCCCCTCAAGCCGGCGTTTCGCCAGCGCCCGCCGCCCACTCTCTCACCTATTCTCTCTCGCGCCCGGGGGGTTCGGCCGACTTCTGACCACCCATAATACTTGCTCTAAGGCTTTTTACACTAGATGGTCTTCGACAAGATCAAGTCAATGGTGATGCTGGCGAGGTGGTGGAGCTATGACAAGAGCAATTGAGTAATGGTTGGCGGTAATGCTCGGATTTACCTTGGTAACATTGGCGAGAAGACCTGAGTGAGAAGGTAAGGCAATGAGTAAAAGGAGGCAATTTCCACCATTTTTCATACGCCAAGCAACTGTGGAGGGGGGGACTAGTCTTGGTGCATGGTCGACTTGTCGTGTGCGTAGCGTAGTACGGCGTTGGACAACGATGCGACAAGAATATACAGCTCTTGCAGTCCTGCACTCACTAGCATAGTACCCCCTTTGGCCCATAGAGTTTGTCACTTAAAAACTGTGTCTGTGGGGGGGGCATGGTTTTTAACAACAAAGTCCATAGAACGGAGAGAGTGGAAAGGAGAACACGACCACGTTTTACATTTATAAAAATATTTACATTCTCATGTTATGAAATAACACCCCCTAAATTTCCATTTTTTTATGAGAAATAGTATATTTCCTTCGTAGGAACATGCTACTAAGGGTGTCCCTAATAATACTAGCTATGTAGATAGCTAATGTGGAGATGAAAGACAACAAAAAAATTATTTTATAGATTTATATACTATTAGATTCACATAGTTCTCTCTCATATTCTTGAGCTATGCAAAATAGATCAATTATTTGCTCATCGCTAGTGACTAATCTCACATAATCTTTTCTGCCACGTTATATCTAAGCTAACCAAAATGAACGTAGTAAGATCTTGCCTTCGTGGGGCGGGGGCGCGGGGCCACGCAATCGAAGGAAGGGCAGCCAGCCTCTTCTTTCTATCCGCCTCCTTCATGGGGCGGGGCCACGCAATTGAAGGGAGGGCAGCCTCTTCTTTCTGTCCGCCGGCGCCAGCGGCGGCGCTGTCACCTCTCCCTCCCCTCTATCATCCCGTCCAATTCCCCAGGGGACTCATGCGCTCCATTCAACATTTTTTCGAGTTCAGTTTTCTACCTGATATACCGAAAAGAGATTACCATGAGAAATATAAAATAGCTACGGGACTATTTCAATAGCGCGGCCAAGCACAGCAGTAAAATGCATTCGTTTCCCATAAAGCAGCATAGTCCACAAGTACCACGACCAGGGAAATGTACATTACTCAGTGAAACAGCAGCTGAGTTTGATATGACGCAATGCCAAGCATAAACCCCAATTCAAATCCGTTCCCAACACTGTCACCAACCAACAAACCCAAGCTAAATTATTCACTGCATGCAATACGCCAAGTACATGCACAAAGCCCACAGATTACAGAACCAAATGAGGTGCAAACTTAAGTGCCCAATGACCAAAATAGCATATGACAAACTTAGAAGCCCTGCTCGATCAGGTAATCGCCGAGCCTCTCCACCACCATATTGCATTGCCCTGGAGTCATTGGCTCGTCATAGATACCAATAATCAAGGCCATGAGAGTTTTCTTGATAGTAATGCCTCCAGTGCCCTGAAACGAATGTAAAAACAACAGGTAAATCAACGGAAGTTTTCAAGTGTGTTTTCACATGTTTACTGAATGTGGGAGGAAAGTGTTAAACACCTCTATATATGACTAAGAGATACCACTACAGAGTAGATTGTACATCCACGCTGTTAACCGGTATTCCATGTTACAAGTTAATTTTCGTAGTTTGGAATAATGCAACATGCAACCATGATTTAATGATAACAGACACAAACCACAAGGCAATTCAGCCAGCAGGACATATTACTGCCCACTTCGTAGAGTGATAAATACATGCTGCAAAAGCTTGTGGACGCAACAAACTAAGAGTTCAGCAGGCATATTAATTAACCCAAATGACCTGTTTGGCTAGTCATATAAGCGGGTTGATAAGACAAGCTAGCTGGTTTGCTGTGAGAGAAAAATACTGTTTGCCCGGCTGATAAGACAAACAAAGCGGGGCAACAGTATTCTCCTACTTAATAATTCTATACAAGCTTGATCCATATCAGATATCATAACAAAAATATAGTACTACAGACATGGTTTTAGTTTGTTTTTTAGTAAAATTAGCATAAGCATACAAAAAAGGCATCTAAGCATTTCTTATATACGACAATCTGTTCCCCACAGTACCTTCTTTCCTCTGATGACAACTCCAGGTTCACCTTGAATCACCATGTACTTTGTACCTCCAACGAAAAGACCAGTTGGTGCAAGAGTACCAGGTTCATCAAAGTCCTTCATGATCCCAACAACCTCTTCAGGCTTTAACTGCAACAAGAAGCACGGAAAATGAACATGAGAACACAGGGATAAGACAACACAGGAGAAAAGGTGATGGATCATATTGTGAACACAAGGATGATGACACTCTATGACAACTCTACATAAGGATATAATCAATCTCTGCTAGAAACAAATGTGCAAAGCACCACACAATCCAAGTACTCCATATATAACAACACCATGATGAAGTTAAAGGCCAGTTCAAGCCTGTACACAAGTGAATACGGCAAATATTTTCCAAATTACATGGTTTATTTTCCTTGGCTGCATTTGGCCTATGGAATAATTCAGGGCCACAAGCTGTGACCAACCACGTACCATAGAATACAAATTCTCAAATCCCAACCGAAAGCTACTTTTGATTTAATAAGTGACACGAATGCATAGGTAAGGACATCAGGAAATCATCATTTAATAAAAACTGAAACTATATGTCTGCGATCAATCTCACAATTTGGTGCAGCTAGCAACTAGCATCCACTTCAATTTTACATGAATATGAAAATCAAACTGCTCCAGGACTTTCATTCCCACTTGTAGTGGTAAGAAGTCTAATCGAGCAAACAACCAGATCACATCCCGATCCGGCCATCCACACTAGCAAAAATCCACGTAAACAGACCATTAACTAAGCTTAAACTCAAGCTATACTCGCATCAAACGCCCAGAGAACCGCCGCCGCAGCAACCACGGCGAGGGGAGGGGCCTTAGATCCGCATCTCGCCTCAGTGACCGAGATCCGGTCATCCGGACCTCCCCTCACTCCGATCCGGCCGGGCCGCATGGCTGGGGCAGATCTAGAGTCGCGAGGTCTAGATCAGCGCAGGAGCACCGAATAGGGCTAAGCAAGTAAAGCGCGGGAGGGTATGAGGTGTGGAGAGAATAACCTCGGGGAAGCCCTCGGACTGCGCCCAGGGGCTGCCGTCGTGGCCGATGATTGCGGCGGCGGTGAGGTGCTGGCCTTCGATGTCGCACAGGAGGTGGTCGTCGACGTACGCCTGCCACGACATCTTGCTCCGCGCTCTTCCTCCTCCTCCTGCTCCGGCGACGACTTCGCTTCTTCTGCCTGGGGGGGCTGCTTGGTTCGCACACGGTGTTTCGGTCGGACGGCTGGACTGGGGTCTGGGGGCTGCTGGGGAATATATCGGTTGCGTGGTTTGGGCGACTAGCCTGGGGACGACAGGCCGTGGAATAGAACCCTACTTTTCCTCCACCTCTTCTCTTTTTCAATTTTCATTTCTATTTTCCTTTTCTCTTTCCATTTATATTCAGTTTATATTTGTTTTACTTGAATGTTCTTTGAGTATGAACAGACAAAATAGATTTTCTTATTATATCTATAATATACCTAATATCAAAGAGAGGAGACGCATTCAAGATTTTTATGTCAATGACGATAACTCTTAACTATTATTAGTATGTGGCTTCTAGTAAACGAATAGCGTTTAGGAATAGATCTTTGTTTTAAATTATAAGATGTTTTGGCTTTCTAGATGTATCGCTTTATTATAGATTTGAACATAATGTATATCTAAGTGTATAGCAAAAATTATATATTTAGAAAATCAAAACATCTTGTAATTTAGAGCCTATGAGGTAATATAATAAGATACTGGTCAATACCATAAGAAAAAATTATTCCCTCAGTTTAGATAAAATTATAGAGAAGTGGAGAGGGGGGAAGAGGAGTGTGACCCTTGCTAACATAGATAGCGACATTGGCTAGAGGAAAGGCTAGTCACAACTTAAGGGGCAAGATGGAACAAGGAAGACATCGAGTGAGAGTAGGCGAAGTAAGACAGTGAGAAAAAAATAATGTTTTCATTCTTCTTTGTTAAATAATGTTTTTTTTTTTTGTTGTACATCTAAATACATAGCAAAATCTATATATCAAAAGAGTCAAAAAGACTTATAATTTGAAATAAAAAGAGTACTTTGTATATTTTTATGACATTTAGAATAAACTATTAGGACGTGGCTAAAAAACGACTACATGTGCATTAGGCACACACGACCATCTTCAACCTCTTCCTCGCTACTCCCTCCCCCTTCTTCCTCCACGTTTGGCAGCCACACTCCTCCCTGCCCCCACAACCGCCCTAGCCCCGCCAAGGTGCGCTAGAGATTTGTTGGAACTTCGCTTCGTCGATCTAGCCAGCTGCCTCTACTGCCTTCAGGGCCCTAAACCACCTGTTGCCCTTTTTCCCCTAATCCCCTTTCCTTCTAAGGCCGCCAAAGTTTGGGCATAAAGGGGGGGCTCGTTGAAAGCCTAACACAGAAGGAGGAGGACGTACCTCGTCGGATGCGCCATGGTCGTCGCCGGATCCGCCATGGCTGGTGCGGGTGGGGGAAGGAGCTCGTCGGGAGCAGCTCGCCGCCATAATCCGCTCGTCGGAGTTGGGGGTCACCGGGGAGAGAGGGGAGAGGGTGCGGTTGTGGGCGGGCGACACATTAAACGCCAGCACACCTGCCCTTTTTAACCAATATGGCAATGCCCACAGTCTTGCCTCTAACTTATTAAACACAATACCATTTTAAAATGGAGGGAGTAACTATGAGCACGATGCTACGTCATTACTACTGTTGGTAGGGTTCAGCATCCTAGCTTCAGCTAAAATAGCCTGAGATTGTAGACATGAGGTGAAGTGGATTCAGATGAAGAACAACTCCAGGTGCATTTATCAATCAGTGCTGATGTTAACCGTATCATCCTTTTCAAACTGTGCGAGAAAGCCTTAAACAAAAATGAAAAACCCATCAGCAGAGACCGGAGATCAAAGGGGGTGCCTCGTTTTTATGACTGCTCAAATCAAACTCAATATTCTTATCATCAAATTTTGTAACCGTATAGAAGCATAGATAAGACTATTATCTACTATGACATAAAGTTCTAAAAACTCCAGTATTTTTCTCGAGGACTAAGAAGTCATTACTGAAGCAGGTTAAACTTGGACATTAAAGTAGCAAAATATCCCCTGAAAACAAATGATGATAGTACAGAGCTGATATCGAAGAACTCAATGTGAAATTGACGGCGTCTGAAATGTAGATACACAAACAAAAGGCGTCACTTCTGGAGCCCTTTCTGTAAATGGCATCAGACGACTAATCCAGATCTATTCAAATACGTAGGAGTATTATTTTATCTTCAGATCCGATCAGGTGATCTGAAAATCAGATGGCGACTGGAAGAACAGGTGGCTGAACTTGGCAGCCGCACAACTAGAGTACTCCAACTCCAAGTGAATGTACAATTCAAATTGGCCCTTTCGTCGTGCTGCGCACTGAAGTCAAATATAGTATATTTTTTTGAGCACCTGCCAGAAAAGACTCGTTAAACGGAATCAGGTAGTTTAGGTAAAACTAGTACAATCAGAACGTCCACAGCCCACAGGTGATTGTCCAGTTCATTTTTCGCTCGCCCTAGCTGGCTGGCTGCGACCATTCTGGTTCAGAATTGTGCCTATTTTAAAATACCCAGCCTGTCATGCATGTTATTCAATTCACATAAGGCCAGTCAGGTACGGGTATTATTCCCAAGCGATGCATTTTCACCAGAGGTCCAAATCAATTTCACATGACAAGGGTATATACAGGCAAATCGGATGAATATATGGACAATTATATGACGCGAGAAATCTTATTAATGCCAATGCTGCTGCGTTTTTCTTTCTGGAAAGGTATGCTACCGCCGTCCTTACAGATCTGCACACCACTTCGCAGATAGACCGGGGCTACCACCATGCATGCACCTCGGACACCCGATGTCCAGTGACCATTCATCAGATCCGAGAAGGAAACAAGCATGGCAGCATCTTAATCATTGCTGGCCTTGGCGGTGTAGTCTTGTGGCAAGACAAGCTGGCATCCTCTGTAAGAAACTCTGGAGCATCATTGCCATTCAAATCTGCTGCTGTTACCCGTACCACGTCCCATGCTGGAGATGCTGTTGCAGAATCGCTTGTGAGAGCAGGAAGCTGTGCGTTCTTCTTGCTGAATTCTTGAACTGCCTGCGACAATCAAAAGCCACTTAGAATACATGACGGTTTTCATTGAGCAATTATTCAAACTGTCTTCGACTCTTCTTCGACAACAAGAAATGAACTGCAAGGCCATCAGGACCCTCCAGAAAGGTTCAGAGTCCACTAGCGACAACTCAGCATTACTCTTGCTCTAACTAATGGGGTATATCTGGGTCCATTAAGAATCAAGTTGGTCCCAACTGCATAAATTGGCTCGTCATCAATCACCAGAAAAGAGTAGCTGAATGTCACAGTCTAAACACCTAATGGATTGCAGCATTGCTTTGCAAATACAAATGCCATTTTAAAATCATCTTTAAATCACAAGTAGTGTGTTCTTTTTCCACTAAAAAAAAGATATTGGTACTCTGCAACTATTTGGTGCAAACTGGATTATTTCCTTACTGAGAAAGGGAAAGGTTGCTAAAACGTAACATATACTTTCCTAGTTAGCTATACCATTAGGATCAATTGCTCAACAATGTAACATCTATCAGCGTAAGCAAATTATTTAATAGGCTAGTTCTTCCAAATTCCCAAGTTCAAGGAAATCACAGGAGGTGACAAGATGAAAAATCAGAATTTCCATTGCTAGTCACAGTGCTTTAAGATGGAAGAAACGACTCAGGGTGTTTTCACTTTTCAGTACCTTCCATTGCGAATGTGTCAACAGCACCCGAGCCCTTTTAGATCGTACATGCTCGAAAGCTGCTGCAGGTGTCATATTCTTGTATTTGATCTGGTGAAAAATTAAGAACCACAACAAAACATGGTAACTTAGACACAATTTGAAACCTATTCCAAGCAGGTAGTATGCTATAACTTTTTTCTCATTGTGAACTGAAGTTCTCAAACTCCGCCTATGTTGGGGTGCCTTTGGTGTCTCGGCATAGCAGGTCCCAAGCCCTGATAAAGGAGGAGGGTTGTGTATTGGTGTGGCGAGCCGGACGTAAAAACTAGCCACTCTTATGGAGATGAGACCTGATAGACTCCCGTTGGGGCGTAACCCTCTTAGCGACGCGCCATGTCGGATCCCGGGCATGGTGTCAAATGAGCAAGGGCTGGGTCGTCACCCCCGTGACGCGCCATGTCATGATCTGGGCACGGTGTCAAGTGAGCAAGGAGCATCCTTAGTGGCGCGCCACATCGGCGCCCGGTGTGGTGAAAAATGAGCAAGGGTCTTCACACCGGCGGACGGTGCGCGAAGGGTAAGGAAGCTAGTCGAGCCCACTAGGATCCGTTTAGGTAGCTGGGGCGTAGGGTCCCTAACGGGTAAGTTAAGAGAGCTAGTCGATGCAGCGATTAGGAGTCATGTAAATATTCTATGCGTTCGGGAGACCAAATGGAAGGGCCGTAAGGCGAAGGAAGTGGAGGATGCGGCTTCAAACTTTGGTACAGGGGGACAACATCGGGTAGGAATGGTGTAGGCATCTTGATCGATAGGAGCCTTAAGGATGGAGTAGTTGATGTTAGGAGGCAAGGCTAATCGGATCATCCTTGTCCGACTAGTAGTTGGAGATTTGGTTCGAATGTGATCGGTGCCAAGTAAGGTCATAACGAGAACACCAAGAACCAGTTTTGGGAAGACCTAGATAGCATGGTTAGTACCGTGCCTATCAACAAGAAACTCTTTATAGGAGGAGACCTCAACGGCCATGTGGGTGCGACTAATGTAGCGGGTGCATAGGGGTTCGGGTATGGTAGTAGGAATCAAGAGGGAGAGGATGTTTTGAACTTGCGTTGACCTACGACTTGTTGATAGCGAATACCTTCTTTAGGAAGAAGGAATCCCATCTAGTGACTTTTTAGTGGACAACACTTTGATCGACTTTATCCTCGCAAGGAGGGAGGATAGACGTGCTTGCTTTGATTGTAAGGTGTTAGGGGAGTGTGTTGTCCCTCAACACAAGCTTGTGGTGGCGGACTTTCGCTTACGGGTGCGTGTTCACCGGGACAAAGCGGGCCAAGAAAACAGTGGTGGAAGCTTAGGGGGGAGGCAGGCGCAAACGTTTAAGGAGAGGATGTTAAGCGAGGGGCCTTGGGAAGAAGGAGAAGATGCAGATGACATGTGGCTAAGGATGGCAACATGTGTTCGGAAGGTGGCCGGAAGTGTTTGGCATGAGTAGGGGAGGTAAACGGAAGCGAAAGACACTGGTGGTGGAATGACGAGGTGCAAAGGGCTATTAAGGAGAAGAAGGAGTGTTTTAAGCGCCTCCACCATGACAAGAGTACAGCCAACATTGAGAGCTATAAAATAGCGAAGAGGGTTCAGTGAGTGTAGCAAAAGGACAGGCGTATGATGACCTTTATCGGGCTAGGCACGAAGGAAGGGGAGAAGGACATTTATAGGATGGCTCGGATCCGCGAGAGGAAGACAAGGGACATCAACCAAATCAAATGCATCAAGGATCTTGATCGACTTACGGTGAAGGACGAGGAGATCAAGGATAGATGGAGAGAGTACTTCGACAAGTTGTTTAATGGGGAGAATGAGGGGCCTACCTTTGAGTTGGACGACTCATTTGACGATACCAAAGACGCTTTGTGAGGAGAAAGGCGAGATCGGGGAGGCTTTGAAGAGGATGAAGGGAGGTAAAGCGATGGGTCCCGATGGTATCCCTATTGAGGTGTGGAGATGCTTGGGCACTAGAGCGATAGTGTGGTTAACTAAGCTTTTTAACCTCATTTTTCGATCTAATAAGATGCCCGAAGAATGGAGGAGAAGTATATTAGTACCTATCTTCAAGAACAAGGGGCGATGTTGAGTTGTACGAACTACCGTGGGATTAAGCCGATGAGTCATACAATGAAACTCGGGAGAGGGTTATCGAGCATCGCCCCGAGAAGAGTGACAAGTGTGACCCAAAATCGGTTTGGGTTCATGCCCAGTAGGTCGACCATGGAGGCGATTTTCCTTTTTACGACAATTGATGGAGAGATATAGGGAAAGAAGAAGGATTTGCACATGGTCTTCATTGACCTCGAGAAGGCATATGACAAAGTCCCGAAGAACGTCATGTGGTGGGCTTTGGAAAAGCACAAAGTACCAACTAAGTACATTTCCCTCATTAGGGATATGTACAGAGATGCAGTGACGTTTGTCCGAACTTGTGATGGCGACACATGTGACTTCCCAATTAAAATAGGACTACATCAGGGGTCAGCATTGAGCCCTTATTTATTTGCTTTGGTGATGGATGAGGTCACAAGGGACGTACAAGGTGATATCCCTTGGTGTATGCTCTTTGCTAACGATGTGGTGCTAGTGGACGGACAGGTAGGGCAAAGGTTAATAGGAAGTTAGAACTATGGAGACACACGTTAGAGTCGAAAGAGTTCAGACTTAGTAGGACCAAGACCGAGTACATGAGGTGCGATTTCAGCGCGACTAGGCATGAGGAGGGAGACGTTAGCCTAGATGGGCAAGTGGTGGCCAAGAAGGATACTTTTCGGTATTTAGGATCGATGCTACAAAAGGATGGCGACATAGATGAAGATGTCAGGCATAGAATTGCAGCGGGTTGGCTGAAATGGCGTCAAGCTTCTGGCGTCCTTTGTGATAAAAGGGTGCCTCGAAGTTGAAGGGTAAGTTTTATAGGGAATTCGCCCGGCGATGTTATATTTCTTTGAATGTTGGCCCACAAAAAGGCGACATGTCCAACAATTGAGTGTCGAGAGAGATGCGTATTTGCGTTGGTTTTGTGGGCACGGGGGGAGGGATAGAGTTCGGAACGACGATATTGGGACAGGGTTGGGGTGGCACCAATTGAAGAGAAATTGATTCAACATCGTTTGAGATGGTTTGGACAACGGAGGCCTCTTGAGCAGTGGGGGTTCCAAGCGGGCCGATAATGTAAAGAAAAAATTAGTAACCTAAACCCGACTTGGGGACGAGTCGGGTTAAAGAGACCTTAAGGAGTGGAATATCTCCAAGGATCTAGTTTTTGGACGAAGCGCTTGAGAGGCGGCAATCAACGAGCCGTGACCTCTTTTTGTCGTGTGCCTTTTTGTGTTTCCCGGTTTTTCGTCTCTTTTTGGGTTTCATCTCTAGCCTACCCCAACTTGCTTGGGACAAAAGGCTATGTTGTTGTTGTTGTTGTTGTTGTTGAACTGAAGTTCTCAGCTCAGATTTTGACATGTTATAATTCTTAATAAGAGATAAATACTTAAATTTACCAGATAGCACAAGACGATTGTTGTACTCCGGCCCCTTCCAGCTTTGCAGTGAATATATGTTATTTTCCCACAAGATGCATTTCCTAATCAATAAGTGCTGAAATGTCATTGAAAATCTTTGAGAAAAAGAAGTGGCATCGAAGTTGACCAACAACTTAATCAGTGATTTTAGGATACCAACAAATAAACTACTATAAATTCAAAAGGTTCACTTGGAGCATAATGTGCGGCTCACTTACTATGAATGAAATCAATAGCTTGATTAATATCCGCAAGTGAAGGAGCAAACATATAATCTCTTGTAGGAATAACAAGGTGATCAATCCCACGTGACTGTAAATTTCAGCAGAGGAGCATTTATGTCACAGTGTATTTCTGGTTGAAAATAGCTTGGGTCAGCAGCTCTGTTCCCAGTGGCATATGCAAGGTTTTATAAAACTTCATGACATACAACTTTTAGCATGAAAAGGGAAAATAACTTACAAGCCACTTGCCTTATACATAGATGATGGTACTAAAGTCTCAAATGGTTCATTGAGGGTTATCACGCCATGTACCCCAAGCTTCTGCAAGCGTGTTACATCTCTGCGGAATGGAACTGCTCCAAGCAAAACGAACTGGCACAAAGGTCAATAATTGCATTTGTATCATTAGCTAAAAGGCATATGAGTAATTAAACAGAGATATCAAATATCTGATATCTGCTCAATCGCAAGGGCAACAGTATAACTTTATAACACTAGCATCATAAAAACACTAAGCCTAGGCAAGCCATAACAAAACCCAGGCTCCGAAGATAACTTCATGTGCATAACAAATAACAACTATAGCATTCCTTGCAGTGAACAATAACAAAGCCAGCAGTATTTGGAGAGCCTAGCATGCTGCATTTCATCCACGATGGGCTGTTCTTCGCAGGTTACTGAATTTATGTCTTAGCACTAAATTTGTTGAACTTACTACTAATGAAACGCATATAAGAGATTCCTAATTCTAATGGGGACGATCAGACGAGAGAGCTTATTCTAGACTGATGTTCTAGACTTCTAGTATATTGAAACAAAGTGTTACCGCATCTGCATCTAAAATGTTGCATCATCGGTGAAGTACTCATGCTCATCCTTCGAATTTTACCTCTTAATCACATGGCTAGTCTCAGCAAAAGCACATCAGACTGTACATCTACAAAACAACAATCACTTCATTTCAATGTGGTACCGAGCACAACGATCCACGTCTAGAATCCTCCTTGCCTGCAGCCAGATCCCCAGAGGCCTGAGCAACAGAGGTAGCTCTAGTTTACAAGTGACCCTTCCATTCTCAACTCAAAACCTCAATCTAATCTCTCGCTCAGGAGTCAGGAGGCTATTAGAGAGGAGCTCGGGGGGCGCGGGCGGGGGGACAGAACCAGTAACGAACCTGATCGACCTCGTCCCACCACCGGAACTCGGCCTGGACCTTGCTCCGCACCACGTTGTACAGCAGCGTCGGGTAGAAGAGAACCCTCGCGGCGGCGCCCACCGCCGTCTCCTTCGCCTTCCTCCGCGCTGCCGCCCCCCGCGCCGGCTGCCTGCCTCCGCGGCCATGGCGATCCGACGGGGACAAGTTTTGGATGAAATTGCAAGAGCAGGATGAGAGATGGCGGCGGGTTTGGAGGAAGATCAAGAGTAAATTTGGCGCGATTTAGCGTTTAATTAGGAGGTTGTGCGAGAAGTGGGGGAATTGCCAGGATTTTTTTTTTTTTCTGACACAGAGAATTGCCTGATTGGGTGATCAATCGAATTAGCGAGTGGAATGATTGGGATATGGCAACATAGTGAAAACAGAAAAACGATTCGCTTTACGTATCTTCGCACCCTCGAGCATTGCAAAAATTGCACACAAATTTTATACTTCCTCCACTGTAAATTATAAGATGTTTGACTTTTTTGATACTATAAGTTTAATTATTTATTTTATTTTAATTTTTTTATAAATATTATTTTTTATCATAGTTTGCTTTATTAATAAAATTTTTTTAAGAATAAATTAAATGTGACTATTTTTATTATTTTTTAAAATAAAACAAGTAGTTAAACTTAGGATAAAAAATTAAAAAGTCTTATAATTTGGGATATATAAGTACTCCCTCCGTTCACAAATAACTTATTTTTTTATTTTTGACAACTGCGTTTGACCATTCATCTTATTCAAATTTTTTATATAAATATATCATGTATATTGTTGTGACTTATATTATTATTAGAGATACTTTAACAATAATTTACTTATTTTATAATATGTATAAAATTTTTAAATAAGATGAATGGTCAAACGTAGTTATTAAAAAAAAGTCAAAGAAAGTAGGTTGTTTGTGAATGGAGGGTGTAGAATCCTATTTAAGAAATAATTTTTTTCACATTCAAAACATACCCTAAAAATTCATGTTCCTTAATTTATTATAGATCACCTCACAAGATAATTCGGGTAGCAACGTCCTAAATATTTTTCATAACTATGCCCTTAAAAGTCCAAGATTTTGTAACTGAGAACACAACATATACATTACAAGATCCATTGTGAAAATTACTTCCTTAGATGTAGAGTTGCACTTTTTTTCTAAAAAGATGAAACTATTTTCATTTAAAATAAAAAATGCAATGTCTAGGCTAAGAAAATGACTTATAGTTGTGATAAAAAAGAGTAACATTTAGAGTATGATAAAAGGGAGTAACATTTAGATATGCTCTCTCTATTCCAAATTACATGATGTTTTGGTTTTTTTAAATATATTGCTTTTAGTATAAACCTAAATATAATGTAAATCTATGTATATAACACGATATAGCTAGAAAAGTTAAGATACTTTATAATTAAGAACATATTAAGTATTATACAAAGATCATTATAATTAGGATTTATACAATTCAATTATTGAAGTGTTTGGATTATGTTACATTGTTGTTGATTTTTAAAGTAAGAGAATACGTAACCACCAAAAAATAACATGTCTCACCTAGTCTATAGGACTATTGTAATATAAGGTTTTCATCACAATAATACTATTTATAGTCTAATCTGTTTAGATTACAATTACATTAGTTTAGCTAATTATTATTATTATCACAGTAGATTCAAATATAGCCCTGTATGAGTTAGACTAGCACATTCCAATATTAGTTCAATTGCAAGATGTGAGGGAATAGTCCACAAAAAAAAACCTGAGGGAATAGATGATGTATTGGTTGTAAAATCTTTGTGCCGTAATTTATCAAATTCACGTGTATGTTTGCTAGTATAGAAAAGAAAAGATAGATAGTTATAGATTTATATTTAGCCATACAAGTATTAATAATTTTATATAAATGTTACTCGAACCTAAGGTTGACTTTATTATTTATTTTTAAATTTAAAGAAGATAAAGATGCCGTCCTTTTTTTAAGGAGCGAGTACGTGAGACCGTACAGGATATCGAGAGCATGAATCTGACGGCTCGGCCCCACCGCACCTGAAAGAAGACGCCCGACCCCACAACCAAGTGTCAGCCGCGCATCCCTCCGCTTCCCGTCCTGTCGTCTCCGTCCCCACTCCTCCACAGGCCGCGTCCTTCTCGCCCGCCCGCCGGCATCCCATTCGCTCGTCTCCTCCCCTCCGCCGCTCGCTGTCATCCCGCGTCGCCACGCGCCCCCGGACGCTGCCGTCGCCGTCACCGCTCCCCTCCTAAAGCCACCTGTACGCCAGTCGCAATGGATTTTTCCACCGCATCTGCAGCCTCATCTCGCCATGGTGCCGCCGCCCGCGTCGCCTGCTGACTCGGCCCCTGATCCAAGGCCCATCGCCAGCGCGCCCGTGTCCATCACCGTGCCGAGCCCGCGGGACCACACGCACCACCACAACCACCACCTGGTCGATCGCAGGGACACGCCGCGGGGAAGCGCGTGGGGGAGCCGGAGCGGAACCGGCGCGGAGAGGCGATGGACGGGGCAGCGATCAAGCAGGTTTCCGGCGAGGCCGGGTACGTCTTGGAAGACGTGCCGCACGTGTCGGACTACCTCCCCGATCTCCCGGTGAGTGCCGCCGATCCGTGCGAAGGAGGTCAATCTGGTGTTTGACGCGGTGAATGGTTGATCGATCGGTCACTGCTGCTCGAGGGCTGTTGGCCTGTTGCCCGCTGCGTGGCAACGTGGTTTGAGAAAGTGGAATCTGACGATGATTGCTGCGAGTCTGCGAGAAGTTAAAGTTGTCAGCGACGTTTTTTATTTATTACTAACGCTTTTAGTCCGTTAGCCTTTTGTGGCTGCTGACTGGAACATTCAGTGCCTTTTTCTCTAGCAATCGCTATTTACCCAACGTTTTCACTCTTTACTCGTTTCTAGTTTGGCCAACAGTAATATAGGCGGTTTTTCCATTGTTAGTTATGGAGGGTATGGATGAAATATGGAATCTGAGAGAAACTCATAACCGATTTGTGATCATGACAAATTTTTTTGTTCCATGTTGCAGACCTACCCAAATCCATTACAAGATAACCCAGCATACTCTGTTGTGAAGTAAGCTTGAAGTTGCTGGCTTGATTAACTCAAATTCTTCCTTTTCTGCGTTGTAGCTAACTTGCCCTGTTTCTTCTCTCCTTAGGCAGTACTTTGTAAACCCAGATGACACCGTCTGCCAGAAGGTGAATTGTCTCTGAACTTGTTGTCCATCCACATTTTTTTACTGTCAAGAAATACTTCACTAATACAAAGTATTTACCCAAATCCTGGATGCCTATTATTGTTCACTGTAGATTGTTGTTCACAAGGATGGCCCCTAGAGGGAACCACTTCCGTCGTGCCGGACCTCGCCAAAGGGTATATGAACCTTATGATTTTCACATTCTGTAGGATAATAACAAAGCTAGGAATAAGGGGGGATAATATTATCAATCTTCTAAGCTTTCTTTCATTCTTTGTAACCTCGTGCTTGTCTTGGTTAGGTATATTTTGAACCGGATGAGGTCCATGCATGCATTGTCACTTGTGGAGGATTGTGCCCTGGACTTAATACTGTGATTAGGGAAATTGTTTGTGGCTTATCTGACATGTATGGTGTCACCAAGATACTTGGGATTCAGGTAAAGCACATTACATCATGTCATGAAGTCCACATAAAGTATGCAATCAATCATTTTCCCACAGGAGTTCTTCAAGCACTCACTTGATGTCCTCATTTTTTTTTTCTCTCACAGGGTGGGTACAGAGGCTTCTATGCTCGCAACACTATCACCTTGACTCCAAAGTGTGTAAATGACATTCACAAAAGGGGTGGAACTATTCTTGGATCATCTCGAGGAGGCCATGACACCACAAAGATAGTTGATAGTATCCAAGATCGTGGCATAAATCAGGTAAATGAAACAAAATGACAATTCTAGTCTTCAATATGTTTTCTTTTTTATGTACCACCCTGTACTTACCTTAATTTCCTGGCACGATGAAGATTCTTTTACCAAGGTTAGACACTTAAACTTGCACATTGGTTTGACTCTGATTATTTGTTCAGGTTTATGTAATTGGTGGTGATGGTACTCAAAGGGGTGCTGGAGTGATATTCGAAGTAAGCACAATTGTCAATTCAGTGAAAGTGTTTTCAGATCTGTTTGAATTAGCGTTTTATAATGGTGAATTGATAGCCACTCAATCATTTATTGGTGTAATTTGTTTGTTACTCTTTACTTGAATCTTCTTCAGGAAGTTAGAAGACGCGGTCTCAAAGTTTCTGTTGCTGGGATTCCAAAGACTATTGACAATGACATCCCTGTAATATGTTTCTTCACATTTTAGTGATACTTTGGTGGAAAAATGGAAGATGACATTTGAGATGGTCACATGAACCCCTATACGCGCAAACTCACTGTTACCCATGTTTCAGGTAATTGACAAGTCATTTGGTTTTGACACAGCAGTAGAGGAGGCTCAACGTGCAATAAATGCTGCTCATGTGGAAGCTGTAAGTGCTGAGAATGGTATAGGTCTTGTCAAGCTAATGGGCCGGCACAGTGGTAAGTTCTATGAGAGGTCAATATGTTATGCTACTAATATATGATACTTGTCAATTGTATGTGTCAACTAACTAACTCTTGAGTATTTCTCTGCTAATATCTTATTCGGTAAGTGGAATCTTTGATGAACTTATATGTCATTATGTTCTCGTTAGTTTCGTGAATGTCTATGGAAATTTAAATCACATTTTGAATCTCTTTGAACAGATGCTATGTTGCTTGTTATGTTTCATTAAAATATGGCAGTAGTTGGCACATGTGAGCTTATTTAGTTGTGGGTGTTCCATTTCCTTCTAGGCTGCATTTAGTTCATTTCCTTGTTTGTATATGCAAGAACTATATAAATAACATGGATAAATACTCAACTTGATGTGCCTATATTTCTTGGGGTTCTTTCGGATATGGGGCAAATTGTTTGAATCTAGTTCAAATCTGAAGTAGATCCCAAAATTTCTTGTCCTTGCGCAATTGTGCCCCTTACTGATCTCAATATCCGCCAACTTGTTCATTACCATAAATTTAACTAGTGAGTAGTAACGTTTTTTTTACTAATGCAGGTTTTATCGCCCATTATGCTACTTTGGCTAGCAGGGACGTGGTATGTCCACATCTTTATCGAGCCAAAAATATTTTAGGTGCATTTTCATTTTTTCACTTATGAATAAAGGGATAAAATATTGTCCTTCTTTCAGGATTGTTGCTTGATCCCAGAATCACCATTCTATCTGGAAGGTGAAGGTGGACTTTTCAGATATATAGAAAAACGTTTGAAGGACAATGGTCATATGGTTATTGTTGTTGCTGAGGGTGCTGGACAGAAACTTATTGCTGAAACCATGCAGTCTATTGGGAAAGATGCTTCAGGCAATGAGCTGCTTCTTGATGTTGGTCTTTGGTTATCTCAGAAGATAAATGTGAGACTTCGATATTCTACTTGCATCTCCCATCTACTGTTTACTTCTTCTGGCTCTGTTTGCATTAGATGATGACACTATCAATGTTATATGCATGCCTATGTTTGTTTCACTCTTATCTCCAATATAAGTTCTTGTTTAATCAATGTTGTATTGGTGAATTCAGGAATATTTCAAGAAAAACAAGATGACCATTAATTTGAAGTACATAGGTCAGTGATTTTCTTTGGTACTCCCTCCATTCCAAATTATAAGTCGTTTTGACTTTTTTGGTACATCTATTCTACTATGTATCTAGATATAATAATGTGTCTAGATATATAGCAGAATGGATGAACCAAAAAGTCAAAGCGACTTATAATTTGGAACAAAGGGAGTATCATATTTTAGAGCCAAAATTGCTAGTTTCACGGATCTCAGATGCTGTTCTTCTACTGCAGATCCAACATACATGATACGTGCCATCCCTAGCAATGCTTCTGATAATGTCTATTGCACACTGCTGGCTCACAGTGTGGTGCATGGAGCCATGGCTGGATATACTGGTTTCACCATTGGTCAAGTGAATGGTCGGCATTGCTATATCCCCTTCTATGTAAGTCACCTAGGACATGGAACTCTTTTTACTGCATTCAACATCGCAGCATCTAAGACCCATCTATCCCGTTTAATCAGTGCCCTTGTTACTAATTGTTTTGCATCGCTGACTTCAGAGGATAACAGAGAAGCAGAACAGAGTTTCGATAACTGACAGAATGTGGGCAAGGCTGCTGTCATCGACCAACCAGCCAAGCTTTCTCTGCAACAAAGTCGTCGAAGCGGCAAAGAAGGAACAGGAGAGAGCAGCACAACTTTTAGATGGCTCGCCTTCACATCGGAAAGTTTGACGAGAAGGTTGCAGTTTCCAACTGGTCCTACCAAGAGGTCAACTGCCGCTGATATGTGCGGATGAACCTTTTTTTTCACAGTTTCACTCAGCGCTCCCTGTCCAGTTTTTCTAGAAAAAAACGCGTTATCCATATCTAATTTGGTAGAGTAATAAATTTAAATAATTATCGTATGTATAGTTTGGCTGGCATGGCTGACTATCTGAACATGCCATTTTCAGTGTTATGGAAGCGGCTTCTTCTGTTATTTTGTACTGATAATGAGTTCAAAGACTCCCTTAGAAGTTATTAGAATTTTATGACAGAAATCTACGAACTGTACTGGAGTAGTGGTAAACAGTTCGTTGGGTAATGTGAGCGTCTCGTACTATTATCTGATTCTGTCAGATGCAGTGCGATGAAACACGATGGATCTTGGGAAGTTGGGATGGCCGGTGATGCACGATGGTACCCAAACCTTGGACGATCGAGTTTGGCTGGGCGGTGCCTACTTCCTGGTGCCTAGGGGCTAGTAGCAGCCCGAGGGGCCCTTCCCTTACGACGAAACGGGCCTCGAGTCAAGGGAGAGAGGACCCAGTGGAAGGAAACTGAGCGCACGTTTAGCCCGGCCCGTGTAGGAGGGCACGAGGCACGTGGCCCTTGACAACTAAAAAAGGCCCAGGTGGGAACAGAAAGCCGTGTGGCCATCTCCCGTCTGTGAGCGAGCAGTCGCGTTAGGAAATGCGGGACGTTTTGTTTAGTCCCACCTCGGAGGGGGAGAGACCGAGCGGCAGGTGGATGCGAGTACAAGACGCGGGGGTGGGCGACCTTGGGAAAACCATCTTTGCGCTTGGGGCAATGACGCAGCTTATGAGGTCATACCGAGGCGCGTCAATTGCTGGTTGAAAACTATTTCCAAACCCCCTCTTTGGCCCACTGGGCCACTGAGAATTTCTGGAAGGGCTCCCTCTTTTCGGAGTGGGGAAAGCCCTACAAATCATTTTCAATTTTAATATAAAATACTATTTATATACTATTTATATTTATTATTAATATATTTTTAATAAATATAAATATATTATTGATTAATATGAAAATACTTATATTATCTGAAAGAAGTTAGCAGGCGTTTCTAAATTGTTTCAATGCTTTCAAATAAATGGTACAATCTTTTATTTTTATCTGTATAAGCTACAAACGAAAGGCACTATTTGGCATAGTTTTATTCATGTGGATTGTAATATCTTGTGCACACAAAATATACAATTGTAATTTGTCTCCTAAAATATTTGTTTGGCAAATACGTAAGACTGCTGGTGAACTAGTTGACAGGTCGTCGCCGCAGTTGGTAGCAAGCAGCTTGGGTAGAGATGACCAGATGGTGGTAAATTGCATCGCGGCCTTGTCAGATCCGGTGAGGAAACATTGGATTCAAGTTGCAGGACCTGCAACTGCAATCGCGACTTTGTACTCAAATAGAGCTACTAATAGCATACAAGCACCCAATCAACTCACTGCTGTCTAAATTGAGCTCCTCGTCGGTCCTGCTTCTGCGGGCTCCCCGACGAGACACTGCCTTCTTGCCAACTCGACATGGGTCATGGATCCAAGCATGTTTTTTTTTTTCCCCCCTTTTTCTTTTCATTTACAGGCATGGATTAGTCATCTGATGAGGTAATCCAGGAAATGGAATGGAAATGAGCAATCTGAAGATCAGGGAGAGATCTGGGAAGTACGAATGGAGATTAGAGAGAGTGGCCATAGATAAAGAGGTCTTATTTTTATTGGCGCCTAGACATGACTTTTTCTTTTTATTCCGGTTGATTCGGTTTTATACAGGACTAAACTTGTTGGTTAAAACACAAGGCGTCAAGGCATCCAAACAACCTTTTCTAGTTCAAGGTGTAAAATTTTCAACCTTTTCCATACACGCTCGACAAGGAATTATGATTGTGTGGCACATTGCATCGTGATAGTTTCCTGATTCCCGCAAAAGATAACAAATTTCAAGGCCGTCTTAGGCTTAATAGCAAAATCGACTGAAATTCCAGCATTGAACACCACCTACTTTGTAACTGGCACTACTGCACTATGCTACACCAACCCAACGGAAGCCCGGCACTGAACCCCATCCACTTCTAACTAGCACTACCACACTATACACAGCTACACCAATCCAACTAGCCAAGTCCTTGAACTACAGCAATACTCTAATCTAAGTGCCTACTGTCAGATTTGCTAAACCAGGCATCTTCTGCGCCTACATCAATCTTGGGGCGTAAACACGGTGTTTATAACCTGCTTCAAGTTGCTGCAGGGCAAGATCTCAATGTCAAGATCAAGTGGTCTGAGCAACTTCTCGGAGGTCTTAGGAACGACACACTTCTTGTATCCGAGCTTTGCAATAGCTATCACCCGCTTGTCCATTCTTGGCACCTTTAAAAAGAAAAATGGAAAGAAATGTTACTACTGGTTAAAACAAATTCCATAGGAGCAGAAACCCCTTGAGTACTCCATCGAGGGAATTATTAAATGTGATCAGTATTGAAGTAGCAACAACACAAAACCCACTATTCACCAAATCCTGGCCCAGATCCAAAAGTTTCAGGAATGAATAAAACTTACACTATAAAACTTGAAGATTATTATGTGATATAAACGGAAATGGGAAAAAAAAGATAGCGAGTTCCATCATATGAAGTACAAACACTAATGCATGGATCAGATAACTAATGCACATTATTTTCCATAAATAAAGCACTTTTACACCCAAAGCAACTTAAGAGTCTGCTTAACATTTACACACTGTAATCGCGAGCTCTTGATGAAGCAAGCGTCCCACAAATTAACTGAGGATCAAAGTCCTCTAATGTTTATATTGAAAGCTATTTTTCACAAAAAAACCATTCCACTTGCCATTTAATCATTCAACATATAAATTATCTGATCAGGAGAGCACATTTATTGTTATTAATGGCGTAATTTGCACTTTTAACATTTGAAAAGTTTCTAGTTAAGTTTTCTGGAACCAGGATAACACACCAGTGAGACTATATTGGCTGGGGATATAGGCATATAGCTTCCAGAAAAAGTGTAGGTGAATGTTTACTTGTTTAGACAGTAATTTTTTCCAAAAAAAATTTAGCACCACAGAAAACTTTTGAGTAGGCTTGGAAGAATAATATAGGCATATTTTTTCCCTGAATTCAAACATTAATCTTTGCTATTCCTATTGACTAACACATGTAATTTTTTTTTCCTGTCAAGTGTCAGCTCAGATTACAGGCAAAGCATATTACATGAAGCAGAAGAGAAGCAGAAGACTTACAGTTCTAAGTTCACCACCGAGGCCGACCTCTCCAATAAATGCAACATCATTTGGGATAGGAAATTCCAAGAAACTGAAACAAGAAAAGAGGATTTCTTAGAGCAGTGGAAAAGATATACCAAAACAGGCCACCTGCTTTTATACAGAAAAAAATGACAAGAAACCATGGACCATACATTGTGCTTCATCAATCTGCTTAGTTGCATTAAGTTTAGCACTGAATTTTGGTTATTCTAACTACAAACCAATATGACAAATGATTGTACAGATATAACATGACATAATAGGAATGTGTGTGTGTGTGTGTGTTGCGGGGAGAGGGGGGGGGGCTTAGGTACCTATACAAAACTATAACTAAATCTTGTACCCGTAATGGGTATATACAAAATTACTACCTGCTGCAAATTGAAGCTGCTATGGCCAGATCTCCTGCGGTCTCAGTCAACTTGAAGCCACTCACAACATTCAAAAAAATAGTCTGCAGTGCACAAGAAATATAGTACCAGAAGAATATGAGAACATAAATAGAATATTACTAGACTCAAAAACCAAAAATTAGCAAATTAAGAGAATGTGTCAATGCAACAAACATGTCAGGACATCAATAGACCACCTGCTCTAATGTTAGTGCAAATTAGGTCATCAGACCACATTGATGCAAGTAATAAGCCTACATGTAGTGGCAGCCAACTGATTGTATCTCAGAATTAAAACCAACACACTGTAAAAAAATATATATATTGCCTGACATAGTAATAATTGTATAGATGAACTTACACTATCCTGAAGTTTTAGGCCTGCTTGCTTCATAAGAACCTACAAAACAAGAAAAATAAATATCATTTCACAAGTTTAAGAAACTCTTGGCCAATCGGTTGAAATTGTGGCTCGAGTGTACTAATCTAACCAGGGATCAAATTTTGGTTGTGCAACTTGGTGTGAGCATGTCTCAGTGAAAAGTGTGTACTTCTCCTGGAGCTCATGAATTTATCCCTGGTCGATGTAAAATCAAAGCAAGTACCAGCACATGGACATGCAGAGCCATGTGTGCTTTATGTGATTGTGTCAATGGTTGTAAGTTCAAAATAGACACTCACATCTCACATGTTTAATCATGTCATCTGGAAACCATAACCCCCTTTTTTTCTTTTATTTATGCAGTGCAATGTGTTGACACTTACAGAGATTATGACATCAGCCCTGCTTGATGGTATGCCAACTACTTGTCCAGAACGATGAGAACCCGAAACACATAATGCCTGCAAATGGAAGAAATTGCACCTCAGAAGTCCCTTAAACTATAGGTAGGTACTCATAGCTCAAGAATATGATAGTACTATGGTAAGAAAGAAACAATGTGAAACACTGGAAGAAAAATAATTTAGCCACTTCAATAAAAGACCAGTAACCATATGAAGACTGAAGTACCTGAACTTCAAGAGCAAAGGTCCTAGATCCATCTAAAATAACAGCGACAGCAAGCCCAGCCAGAATTTCAGAATCAGAGTCCTGCTCAGTTATGAACATCTGGCTTGGATTCATAACAGCTTGCAGACCAAATTCAGCCATCTCAAATACACCAAGCTGGAACAGTAAGAGAAAGGGAAAAGTGAATACAGGTTCTTTGTATCTTCCAGAAAGAACAGTTTGATGTCATATGAACAAAAAAAAATGAACAGGGATATAAAGTTAAAGAGAGGATAGGTAAATATATCTCAAATGAAGGTTTACAATACAGATGTTCACAAGATAAATTGTAGCAGATACTGGTTGGTGCTGTAGCAGGAATTCTGATTGCACAGCCAAAATTATGGAGTTACACAGCAGTACACACTATGCTTTCCTAATAGAGGATATCACTCCTGTAATAACTATCTCATTGACAATGCTAGACACACTAGTATGAGTCATATTTTATGAAGATGATGTCCATGAACAAGAGACTGAAGAAGGTAACACCCAATCTAGCAAGAGAAGGGCAGAGCTCTAGATGGACAATATAAAATGGCAGTACATTAAGGTAAGATCATGATTATTGGGGTAAATGCAAAAGGAAGGGCTCGAGCAAGGCAGAAGTCAGATCAGAAGGCGAAAGTTATTGATTATTGGGATTCTTTTCTCATGAAACTTGTATTCATGAATAGGATTATTGTTGTCCGTTACCTCGTTAAGCCATATGCACCATTGCCCTCCACTAGAAGCTTGTTTGGTATATAAGTTTGTAACTTTGTTTCAAGCCCAAGGGCAGAAACAAGTTCAAATATGTGATAATTCCAAACAATAGAACGTAAAATGTCAATGACTTACAGTTTACTCCAGCAACGTCTAGTAATCTTTGAAATCCAATGGACTAGCCTTTGTTCAAATACATTAGTATTATAACCAAGTTAATTAGTTACATTAGATTAGATGAATGCAGGAATTGTATCATCTAAGGGTTTGTATTGTCAGTTCACATAAGAATCAGAAAATAGTGTATATGCCCAACACAATCATGTGTTTTGCCCATTTTGCAATTAATCCAGTATAGCAACACTAATATTTGTGTACGGAGCAAATTTGATATAAGACATAGGAGCATACCTCATCGGTTGAACCGAAACGGTTCTTCACTGACCGCAACAATCGATGGGATGAACATCTCTCTCCCTGAAATGAAGAACAAGAAGCTTTTGTCAGGTTTAACATCTAGAATAAGTGAAATTGTGCAGATAAAAAATTGAAATAAGCAGCATTTTAAAACTCCATCATTTTAGCATTTCACATGTTTATCGTCTTATACATTTACAAAGTACAAACAAGTACTACCTGTATGAACTAGGGTGCTGTTTGGTTGGTTTATTTTGTAGCGTGATCTGATCAAACTGGTACTCCATTGCGTTAGTTCTTGTTTGTTTCACATACACCATAATCTGATCGCAGGGGAACACATATGGACGACATTCAGCGCATCGATTACAGCCGCTCGTGGGCAGTAACCCTTCGCATTCGCGTCAGCGTCAAATATACTTGCTTTCCGATTATGGCACCAGGACCAAACAAAATAGTAAACTATTGATTCCCTTCCCATTCCCACCGTGTACCCATTCCTTTTACATTAACGTTGCCTAACAGTGCCTAGATCATTGTATCTTCTATGATACGAACAACGACACATAAAAAAACATTTGAAAAGCTCAAGAAATGTTCATGTGTGACCTTTGAAAACATTTATAATTTCCCAGCCAGAATCAAGTGTTTGTTTTGTGTGCGACACTATTTGGATGCAGTAATTCACCAACCTCCATATAAAGAACAACATCCACTATGTGCTCTAAGAGGCGAGGACCAGCAATGTCACCAGTTTTTGTAACATGTCCAATCTGAAGTGAAGAAGAATAGACAGGGTTCAATTAATAAGTAGCAACAAAGGCAGACATTTGTCTAGTATGTTTCATAAATAATGGAAAACTCCTTGCATAGTGCTTAGCTTACCAAGAAAACAGGGATATTGGTCAACTTTGCAAATCGTAACAAGGCAGAGGTGCATTCTTTAACCTGTTACCCACAAAAGTAAGGGAGATTTGCAACCAGTCATGACAGTATCTATCATTATCATGGCAAAAGTGAATGAGACTGATCAGGTATAACAGTAAATAAAGCTAATATAAATAACCAGTCAATAATAGGAAGACATCAAATATTAGCATGCTAGTATAACCAGGAAATTATTAGGTTAGGTGAACCGATAGAAGCACCTGTGACAAATTACCAGCACTTCCAGCAAATGATCTGACATAAACTGTTTGAATTGAATCGATAATAAGAGCCTTTGGAGAGAGTGGTTGGATTTTGTCCAAGATATCCTGTGAAACAAAGATTTTAGAGGACCAGAACTGTACGTAAGAATCAGAGGGGCTCTAAGGTTTCTTTTGAGGAATATTTTAATAAGAACAGCTGATAAAAGGAGATCCTATAATACTTTTAGTCAGGGTTATTATCATCTGTTAAATCTACTTTTTAGATAACATGCAGACTGCTCTGTTTCATTAGAAAATCAGTATGTAAAAAATCATCATATTATTTGCTTTTTGATATGAAATTTGAACGATATTGGTGCAAAACATTTTAGTAGTTTTATAGAAAAAATACAGACGAGGGTAATATTGATGCATGTTGAACCATAAAATGGTAAATCTATGAGTAAATGAACACAGAACAAAATACCTACACTATCAGTAGTCTTATACTCTTATTAACTGTCATGAGGAAATCCCATATATGTGAAAAACGAGATTTGAGATGAACACAGTTTCCTACATACTTTTGGTAAACCAGAATATCATGTGACAATAACTTGGAATTACAAGGAGTTTCCCAAGGGTAATAAAGACTAGCGTATGTTGACAGTTGACCTTACATTAAAATGGATCTACGATCCAAATAAATTTAGGAGTATGCACAGGTAATGCCAGCTGAGAAAACTACCTCAATATCCGTTCCAGAGTAGAGGTACAAGTTGCTAGACGTGATACTCATCCGGTCAGCCCTGTTTCCAATTTGCTCAATACTCTGGAGCAGAGTTACAAAGTTTAGTAAAGATTGTTCTAAGATTCTACAAATCATTGGAAAAAAATAGCAATGGCTGGAAGCCTGAAAACTAACAGATGAAACAAGAAAGATCATACAGATCCGTCTAAGTTTCAGAGAATAAGACAACATAAATAAGAACGTGCAAGTTACAGAGATCGGATAATAAGACCATTAGGACTTAAGAAATTGTGAAGTCCAATAAAGGAATGTCTGCCATAACTAACCTCCTCACCAGACACATATACAACAGGAGAAGACTCCTTGGTATTGACACCCTCCAATATATTCGAAGCAAGCTACAAGTACAGAAAATGAGAAAACATGTTTTTCAGACTCCAGCAAGAGAAACATTTGTTACATTCCAAATGTTAAGTTACGATGTTATAGGAAACTGTATAACTCAAAATGGAAGAAATCAATCAGAAATGTATTAAAGGGTATAAGGTGGACAAAATGAATGTGCCAAGAAAAATAAGCAGGTCAAACTGACACCTGATAGCCAAATGTGTATTATCTTATACCTGTAACATCAATGAACTTTTGCCAACACCTGGATCCCCACCGACTAAAATCAAGGAGCCTGCATAAGTTTGATGGAATAGATTGATTCATGGGATAAAGAAATATTTATGGCATCGTTATACGCAGGAGAGCTGTGCATCATTATTACAGAAAGTTTTTACATCTGTCCACAATGTGAAAATTACAACACAAGACAACATGCTAGTTGCTGACACTTGATTAACAGGAAAAGAAATCAATCAGAAAAGGGGAAAAAGATATTATGCCTACTATCAGATGCTAGGCTCCAGATAAACTCCACATTTATCTTTCTCAAAACTAGTAACCGCAACAGGAGCCAAGAAGAACAATCAGAATGCTTCTTATGGTATCTAAAAAATCCTATGCTTGGTGGTTTGCCAAATAGCACATAGAATAGATGCACAGGAGCCAAAAAGAACAATCAGAACAAGTGTGGCATGTAAAGAACAATCAGAACAAGTGTGGCATGTAGAGCAGATGAGTTGTAACATTATTGAGGTGCAGCTAAGTCCTGAGTTAACTCAGAGCAAGATAAAACAGTCTGGAATCTCAAGACAATTATAACTTATATGTTACTTAGCAGCACATAGTTTGCCACAGATTCACTATCTAGTATTGTAAACCTTCTCCTCTTAATGAAAAACGGGGACACCACCTGATCGCGGAAAAAAAAGGTATTGTAAACCTGATTTGGCACCATTTCAGATAGGAGAAGCATAAAATTCTAACAGAATTGGAACTTAAGAAGCAGCATATTTACGGGATTGTTACTTCTCTCAGCAGTATAAAAGCTTTAGTGCAAGCAAAAGTTTATTGCAAATATGAACCCTGATCCTGCCGCCTGAAGGGCTGAAAGGTAAAGATTGTGTTCAACCAGTGCCATAAAATTTAAGTGATGGTTTACCAGGAACAATGCCACCACCAAGCACTCGAGAGACCTCCATTCCAAAACTCCCCCACCTGCAAAGAAGACAAATCCATGTGTCATAAGCCCATAATGAAAGAAGAAAGAACGAAATTCCTCAAAAAGTTGCCCATTAATATATTGAGGCTGACTCCAACGTAAGCAATAGAATAATCCCAAATTTTAACATCACAAATTCATCTATCTATTCAATTGCTTCCCCAATGCATTAGATAAGAAGCAACTGAATACGGCCTCCAAAAATTTCTCATAATAACAAATATTAAGCTGGGAGAGAAACGTTACAGGGGTATGCGCCACGCTGCCTGATCGATCCCCTTGTTCACCTCCTGAAGGCTCTGTGGCACCATCTCCTTGGCCTTCAGAGGAATCCACGATCGGGCGATGTGGTGCGACTGCGACCCCTCCGCAGAGGCAGAGGCACCGCCGCCACCAGACCCTGCGACGTACTGGACCAGGGTCCCCACTGAAGTGCAGTGGCGGCAAGTGCCCCACCATTGTGAATCGCCCTCCCCGCAGTGGCTGCACACGTACGAGTTCCTCACCTTGCCGCCCTTACCCGCGGGCCTCCGCGCCGCCGCCACGGACGACCAACTGACCGGGCCATTCCCACAGAGCGCGCCCAGCCGCTTCTTTCCCTTCTCCTTTACGCCCGCCTTCTCCTCGTCCTCGAGCTCTCCCGCCTCTTCCCCCCTCCTCCTCCTCCTCCTCCTCCTCATCCTCATCCTCATCCTCATTCTTCTCCTTCTCCTCGTCCTCCTCCTCCACGGCGGTGGACGACGGAAGAGGAGGGGACCCCTGCTTGACGACGCGGCGCGAGACAGGGTCGTAGACGCCCCAGGCATCCGACACAGCGGGGGCCTCGGAATCGGAGGCGGAGGCGGAAGGGAGCGCCGCGGGGGCGCTGAGGCTGTCGGTGAGCGGGTCGTAGGTGGTCCATCCTGCGCCGCCGGGGGTGGGCGAGGAGGACGAGGAGAGGAAGCGCGGGCGGGCGGAGAGCGGGGAGCTGGGGAGGCGAGGGTTCGTGGGGAGGAGGTGGCGGCGGCGGGAGAGGTGGAGGAGCGAGCGGAGGGAGGAGGGCGAGCGGTGCATCGCGGCGTGCGGATGGGGCATGGAAGACGAACGGGGCTTCGAGAGTTTCGAAGGGTTTTGGCCGGGGTTTTGAAGGACAGGACAGGGGCCGCGACGCGAGCGCGCCGGCGCGGGAAGAGGGGAAAGCAGCACCGGACTCGGGGGAGCCGGGAGGTGGGCGGCCGTGGGCCGAGTGCGACACAGGTGGTGTCAGGTGTGATGCCGTTCGGGTTGAGCCAGCTGGGGCTCCACGAATTCTCTTTGGAGGAGCTTATCGGATGTCTCCGAACAAAAGTTTGTGGTGCATTTCTTTAAAAAAAAGTGATGTTATAACAGTTCTATCTTTTTTATTGTTTGATTAAAAAATATGGAGTGAAGCAGCTTTAAACATCCTCTTAGAAGCAATTTACCAAACGAGATAAAATAAAATAGATACAATAAAATAGGAGTTACGCTATTCACACGTGAGCCAATCTTGCTCTCCCCATTGGCAAACAAAAACCTTGTCAATGCAAAAATATGCTACTTCTATCTTTCAATTTGAACAAAGTGAAGTAAAGTCCGATGGATAACTAAACATGCCCCTAGATTGGAAGATAGAGTCACATTGGTTGATGTTCTTATTGGTCGTGTGCGACAAGTGTCTACTGACATTCCACCTATAGCATCATCGCCTCATCGATGAACTCTAAAAACCACAAAGGAGTTGTACCGTCTAACCCAAGCCTAGTATAGCTCACTCGATTGAGCGCCCTTAGAGTCATATAGTGGCCACTTCCTCTCATCCTCTTTTTTCACCTCTCCATCACAACCTCACCTTCTTGCCACAAGCATCACTACATGACACAATAGGATATAAAGAAATGATCAGTGGTGTTCTAAGGCATCAAGAAGCTCATGTGTGTCTATGGATAACTCCATAATGTTATTAGTCCTGGTTTGGTACCATAGGAGTCGCCGCAAGGAGCTATGTGGGAGCATTATATGATGGCGCCTGATATTTCCAGTTCTATTGCATTATACGATGACGTACATGATATACTTAGTGATTTCTAATGGTGATGTCTGAATAGGGTGTGGACGGGTGGAGCAACATTTGAGTGCATCCGTTGTGCTATGGATTTTAGAGACAAGGAAAAAAGATAACAAGTAGAGTGAAAAAACCACCATAGACAATATAAGTTATCATGTGCTAGTGCTATGGATTTTTTTAATAACAATATGCTGCTTTGCACTTTTATACACCGAGGCAAGAAAGAAAAGACATGATGATAATTAATCATAAATTTAAAGTATGTGATCTTTGTAAACTACAGCAATAAAACCAGTCGTATATAGGTATAGATCATCAATCAAACAAACCAAAACATGGCTGGACTCATATAGGCATGGTTAAGTTTTGGATGGCTAATTATCATAACTAGAAAAATCCGTGTGAAATATAGACATATTTTCCACACCCACAACGTATAAATGAGCTGCTGTAGCATACTCCTTTTATTCTAAATCATGTCATTTCAATAATTTAGAGTAAAACCATCTTGAGTTTGACTAAATATACATAATAAAATTTTATTTTTCATATCAAATAAATATTATTATATTTTCATTATTATTTGTTATAATTTTTATAGTATACTAATTTGATATTTTAAATTTTTATTTTTTTTTTCTATAATTGTAGTTAAATTTTGGGATGTTTTGACTTTATAAAAATTTAAAATAACTTACCATTTGAATAGAGGGAGTTTTGAAACGGAGAGAATAGATCTAGATAATACACTTTTCATAATAACCCCTTTAGAAATTTAGGTTGAACCCTCCTCGACTAGTGCATTAGATGAGGTCGGACCATTATTGTTAACCGACAACAATTGCCGGGTCAAACGGGAGTCTAAAGTTTTGAACCCTAATATTTTTTTATGTCAGGTGTGGCGTGGGCAAAAATTTGACTCAACATAAGATTATAATATATAAAATTTTAGCTTAAACAAATATCATATATTTTTTTTTGTCCACCGATACTTGTGCATCCGGTTTAAATCATTTTGAAATGCTGGTTTCTAAAAATATTTTTATTACAGTACATTTTTCTTATATTGGTGGTATACGAAAATCTTATATCAGTGGCTGTGATCTGAGACCTGACAATAGCTGACCCTGTGGCCTCCGGCCTGCCTCTGCCTCCGTCTCCCCGAACCGCTCCGGCTACACCACCCTCTCTCCCGGTTTCTCCCGTGCCCGGTGCCCCTCGCCGCCTCGGTGCTCCCACTCTCCCAGCGCCCATCCCCCGCGTACTCCTCTTTCTCTTCCCCGGCATACTCCCCCTCTCGGCTGTCCCGTGCCCCTCGCGTGCGCTGTGTCTCTCTGGGCGGCCCAGACCTAGGCCAGGTACCTACATCGCCATCTTCGGGACCTTCGCCGGCGCCGAGCACTCACCAGGTACGCCAGGTGCCTGTATCGCCATATGTCTTCCCTTCCTACTGTGCGTATCGGAGTACCCAAACCCAAGCTATCTGTATTCGGATCTGGTCCGATCCAACTAGTATTCATGTGTTGTGCCAACAAACATGGTGTACATGTGCACCCCTATGTCCTGGGTCCGCCCTGTTTCTGCTGAATGCGCATCTGTGTTTCTCTTGGAAAACGAAATATTTTTGAACCTAGTACCTTACAGCCTAAACATGTGAGATAATCCGGGATCCTTATAGCTGAGAATGTAGTCTTCGTTAGATATCAAATGTTACAGGAGAAGATATAATATATGCTTATGCTTTTATCTTTTATTGGGATAATAAAATGCATTCACAAATTCACTGATACATAGTGTGAATACATCTTATTAAGAGTATGTTACTTTGACAGATCGAGGGTCTTTATAAAACAAAAGAAACCATATTGGTTTGTAAGTGCATTAATTTACTGGTTCATGACCCTATCAAATCATTGGATATGAACTGGAGGATCAGTTATGCATATGCTGCATATTAGCAAAAGATATTATGCAATTTGAGCAACACTGATACTGAATTAACATTTTGAGTGCTTGGTATTCTATCATATTAATGTCCAAATTAGAGAGATCTTAGTCCAATCGAGAAATATCCATTCAGAAAAGTTAACTGTTTAAACGCTTATGAGAAGTGTTTTTTACTACTTGTCTGTTACTATTACATTTATCAAGTATTTTACAAGGCTCTGGATGTTTCTCTGCAGCTGATACTGGAAATTTACTTTTATTTCTACTCCGCCTTTCTTTGGTGACTATGGCACTAGCAGCTATTTATAACCTTTTCATCATTAACAAATCTGGCGGCCTTATATACTACAAGGTACATTCCCTTGGAATCCCCTTTCTCTTCTTTATTGAGATCTTCTAGACCTCGAGCTGTCAACCATGTCATCTGAAGAACCTGCACAACTCTCCAGGACTATGGTTCAGCAGGGAGGATGGATACCAATGACAGTCTAAGATTAGCAAGTCTCTGGCATTCGATGCATGCTATCTCCCAGCAACTCTCCCCTACCCCAGGCTGTACTGGCATTGATCTCTTACAAGCTCATAACTTCGATCTCCATTGCTTTCAATCCCTCACTGGTATGTAAACTGCTTAACAGTTCATAAATCTTGTCTGCGTCTTATAGCTCTGAACTAATGCATACTTGGGGTGTGTGGGTACAATTACTGAATCAATTTAAGTATTATAGTTTCTCACTTAACTATGCAGTAGGTCCCTAGACCTGAACAATTTTACTTTCTTTTCCATGTCAAGAGGATTATGGTTATGCGCTGACCATTACATTTGTCGGAATGCTTTCATTATCTACTATTACTTTGCCCCTGAAGTCAGAATTATGGTGGTGCTACTTTTCCCAGGAATGGCAAAATTTTGTAGCATGTGAGATATTTTGTAGGCAGTGAGGGCTTTGAATGCTTGTGGTAGAAAAAGGAGATTTTGAAACCTGTTACATTTCATTGCAAAACAATTGTTGTTGGAGCCATGGATAATTCCATTTGAACTATTGTGCATCTGAAATATATCTCTGGGGTAGATTGATTTATCTGTAGAGTTAACTTATGCTGTCATCTTTTGATTGTTTGAGATTGTGATTTATAATCATTGAATATATGTCACCCAAATTGGCCTGTTTCACATATATCTCTGATTGCTTCACTTGCTTCAGGGACAAAATTTTTTGTTGTATGCGAAACTGGAGCTCCAAATATGGAAATGCTGCTGAAAGTGATTTATGAGCTGTACACGGACTTTGTTTTGAAGAATCCGTTCTATGAGATGGAGATGCCGATTCGGTGTGAGCTGTTTGATCACAACTTAGCTCAGGTGATCCAGAAGGACCGTGTTGCACTTCTGGGTCGGTGAATCTCGGGAACTTATGGTCCCAACCCTATCATTTATCTTGTACTTTCCCCTTTTTATACATTATTAGGCTTGGACTTGCTCTGCTGGACCTCTAAGTTTTACCTGTGCATAACTGATAACTTGAATGGTGTGTTGCTCCCGTGTAATCATCTTGTGATGTGATGAAATGTAGAGCTTTGAGGGCATAAAATGTTGCTGCGAATAGCAACTCCACGGAATCAGCTTTGTTCTTTCATGTTTTCCCTGCGAGGAGCTTGAGCATGCCCGCGTGATTAGTGATTTGGTGTTCCTTTTTGGGGGGATCAATGTTCAGGTGACCAATTGTCAATGTTCTGACTGACTGTCGTGGGACCAGCAGTGCCATGCCACATTGCCACCAGCCTTCATTTGTTCCGTGGCTTGGGCTTCTGAAAGATGGAACAATATTCTTGTGCAGTACTGTTTGTGATGATCCATCTCAAGCTACCAAGTTCAATGCAAATGAAATCGATGTTACCGCGTTCAAATGCTTCTGACCTAGTAGCACTAAAACTTTGTTTATCCACATTATATATCTAACGATATGCTTAGAATGCAGGAATTTTACAGAAATCGTGTACGAATTTTACAGCAGTTCAATTTTATATGGAAAAAACACAGTAACATCATTTTTCCCCCAGCAGTTCTAAACAGGCTCCTGATAAACAGAAATATAATTTTTTTTGAGGGAACAGAAATATAAATTTTAATTTAGAGACGCTGCTGCAACTTGGTTCGGCTCCAAGAATTCCGCCTCCCATAACCGGTGCCAAATCGACACGAAAGCACGGCGCACAGTTCCGGTTCACAGCAAACGCGCACGGCGCACCGGCAGTCGCGGTCGGCAGAACCGCAGAAGTGAACCGAGCAGAGGAAAGAGAGGGGGAGAGCACGCCCGCCCGTGCCGAGCCGAACCTGCCTCCTCCGTCGCGGCGCGCCGAGATGAGCCTCTCCCATCGTCTCCCCCCGGCCGCGGCGGCGGTGGACCCCTACTATGTGTATGCGCCGCACCCAGACCCGCAGCGGCAGGGCGTGCTCACGCTCTTCGTCGCGGGTCTCCCCGAGGACGTGAAGCCCCGCGAGATCCACAACCTCTTCTCCCACCGCCCCGCCTTCGACCACTGCCTCCTCGAGTACACCG
Organism: Chrysopogon serrulatus; assembly: GCA_015844335.1. Lineage (NCBI taxonomy): Eukaryota > Viridiplantae > Streptophyta > Magnoliopsida > Poales > Poaceae > Chrysopogon > Chrysopogon serrulatus. The sequence goes on from JADLZL010001172.1 coordinate 53,548, forward strand.
GCCGCGGTAACCAGGTCCGTCTCCCTCTGATAGCCCGTGCCTCGACTCCTGCCCCGTGCTACTCCGCTAGGCTAAACCCACCATCTGTCTGTCTCGTCTCTCCTGTGAGCCTGTCTAAAATTGAAGTGTAGTTTAGAGCGCAACCCGGATTGATATAGCGAGGAGAGAAGATAGACAGACTTTGCTGCAAATTCGGCCTCTATGGATGTGTTACATCGATGCAATGATGTTGTTCACTGAATTTCTGATTCTTATGCCACAGGCGGTTGCTTTTGTGACTTTCTTCACCCATGAGGCGGCCCTGTCGGCAATGGCTTCCTTAAATGTGAGTCAAACTATCATGCTGTATACCTATACTGTAGTGTATCTGGCTCCATAACTGTCAACCATGAAGTTGGTTGCCTTCAGGCCTTGTTACTAGTGCTGTAAAGACAGGGGACAATAATAATAATCTAATTCCTTTTGCATTTTCTATCTGCTCAACAGCATGCCCTGGGGTGGTGATGTGGATAAATAACTGAAGTCTCTTGTGAATCTAGCCAAACCACCTTACCTAATTCTGTGTTCATTGTTGTGAATTATGTGAACCGACAGATGATCCAACTGAGTAGAAATTTGAGTATTGAATTTTACTAAGCTAAAGAATTAGCAATTAACACTTTAGCAATACTGAGGCATCACTGGACTCTTTGTGGATTCTAGTTCATGTCACCGACTCATTAGAATTAATAGACTTACTATTCATCCTGCCAGATGTAAATAACGGAACATTGTACAGATCACAGCTACATGGTCAGAGGAACTTGGAAGCTAATGTTGCTATCATATTTGCCACATAAGCATACTGTGCATTATTCTGTCTTAGTATTGTGTGGCTCTAACACCTTCAATTCAATTGCTGCATTGCTCATGATTTGAAATCCACATCTTGTGTAACATCTGTAGTCAGTTAGATTGTACAATGTGCTTGATATGATGTCCATAGGTATGTCCAAAATCATATCCGGATATTTCTTGGCCATTTACCAGTAGTATGGTAAATTGATACAAATTTTATGAGAAAACATTGCTCTGGCTCCACAGAGCGAAAAACTAACTCGGAGTTTTAGAAATGTTAACTAAAAGAATATCTATGTTTGTCAAACCTAACCAACATGCAAACTTTTATTTGTAGCATCTAAAGCGCAAGTTTAACATATGCACTAGCAGAGAGAAATTAGCCTACAAATTCATAACTCTTTATTATTTTGTAGCTATATTTATTCAGGATGAGTGTGCTATTATCACTGATCTAATATTTTGATCCATTTCAGGGAACAATTTTTGATCCGGAGACTGGTGACCGTTTGCATATTGAGCTAGCTAAATCAACTTCACGCAGACCTCGTGGAGGTGTCTTTAATGCCATTGCACATTTTCATAATATTATTAGAGTTTCCTGCCTGCTTGATCGTTATTTAATCTTAACGTTCCACTATATCAATTCGTTATTTAATGTATCATGCGACCATGTCGATTCTAATCACTTGAGGTAATTTTCCCTAGGTGGTGAAGTCTACCGAGTTATTGACAAACGGACTAACAAAACAGAAGGAAATGCTGACCATGAGAACGTTGGTGATGAAGGCGATGACGAAGCATGGGGGGAAGATGAGGATGGAGGCAATGACGATAATGGTCAGCATTATCACTTGATATCTTTATTAATCGCCTTCTTGTTTTTTGTTAAATGAGGTTGGCAACTTTTAATCTTGGACAAATCTTAATAATGCATATATACAACTATCCAATCGTAATGGTCCGATTACACTCTGTAACTTTGTTACTTTATGGTAAATGAAATTCAGGCATGCCCCTCTTTGGAAAATATATAAATCTAGGCCAGTGATACATAAACAGGGTTGCAACTATCTGGGATTTTTTTAATTCAAACCCGATTCCTATCTACCTTTATTTACCTTTTCCTTTGTCATATTGCAGTTTTAGTTTGTTGATGACTTTGATTGAGGGAACCTCGTCCATCGTTTTTTATTATGAAAAATTTCATGTTGATTACACATTATAGCTAGGACTGAATTAGGATTGACATAGCACCAAATTAGGAGGCGGCAACCTTCTCACTCATTTAATAAAACAAATGCAGTCAAGGATTTCTGAAGGCACTATAACTACATGATAGCATAAACCTCACCTGCACACTTTTGTTGGCACCAAACATGTAGGTGATGGAGGATCAGATGGGCCATCGGGCACAGAAAATGAAAATTCCAATGATAAGAATGAATTGCCTGCAGATCGGAGGTTGACACACAATTCATATTACACATAGCTGGAGATGATGCCCTTTCTTTATATTTTATCTTAATAAAATATCAAAGCTGCTTCTCTTGTGTAATCAACTTTTCATGGGTCTTTTAGTGGTTTATCACTAATAACGTTTCTTTTAATGGGCAGTGATCAAAGAGGGCACAAGCAGCAGAATGGGCAATCTCTTTCAAAGGTGAGTTTATTGTTATGGTTTCATTTCACATATTTTATATTTATACCTACATTATAGTTGTAATAACTAATGAGTAATGACAGTGCACACTGCTGCAAGCCTATAAAACGTTGTAAGTAGCTGCCAATTTTTCATCAGATTGTTACTTAACAACATGCATTTGTGCTGGTAGGGGCTACTAATTTTAATAACACCTAGGGAACCCTTGCCAAACTATTCTTGAAATGTGGATATATTTGCATGCCTTGATTGAAGAATCATCTAGTATCTTGACTTATCCACCAATCAAAATAGTGGGTGGATTTTTTAGAAGTTCTTTTGTTTCTTATTTAAAGCTTGCTCGACATGTATAAAGCTTGATAATATTGCATGTTTGGTGTAGGATGGACGAGACAAGTCTTCAAGTGATATACCACCTTGCTCTACTATCTTTATTGCAAATTTGGGACATACATGCACAGAGGACGAACTAAAGGAAGTTTTATCCAAGTATGATGTGTGGATTCTTCTAATTTGCTTGTGAAGTGGATCCAGAGTAACAAAACTAATCATTGTTGTTCTATATTGTCAGGGAACCTGGGTTTCATGTGCTTAAAATGCGTCGCCGTGGTGGAATGCCTGTAGCTTTTGCTGATTTTACGGTATACCTACCTATACCTTTATTGATTTAGCTAGTGACTTGAACTACTACTGTTCTGTGGTCTAAAAAATAAAAATGAAGGATGTATCCACATCTCCTTGCATAGTTGCATGTTACTCCCAGTTAATGTAGCTGAAGATCACTTAGGAAGTTTCAAGCCAATTCAAAAAGCTATTTCTATTAACAACTTAGCATGAATAAATAAGTACCATATTTTTTAAAGCCTAGAAGAAATGCAGTTTTTTTCTTAGAGCGACGCCTCATTATTTCACCGTAGCTTTTTTTTTTTTAATATTTTTTTTTTTTTACCAAGAGCCTGAGACAGGTGCTTGCAATATGCAGGATATTGAATCTTCTACAGCTGCTATGAATAGCCTCCAAGGCACTGTACTGGCTTCTTCTGATAACGATGGATTGCACATTGAGTATCCTCAAAATTGCTTGCTTTTGTTCCAATATTTCTGTTTGTTTGTTGTATATGTGTAAGTAGCATAAGGTATCATTTTTTTTTTACCTCTGAAAGGACGTCAAATGCTCAAGTTTTATCGGAAAAGCCAGGAGTACCAAAGGCATCTTGTGGTACAAGTTAATTTGGGTCTCGGAATCTCGTAGTACAAGTTAGTTTCTCCCTTTTGGGTTTCGAATTATTTTCGATTGGGTATTGGGTTGCCATTTCCGTGGTGTTCACCTTTTGTGTTTTCAAGATCGTTCTGCATTTGCCATGAATAGTAGCCAAATGTTTGTTCATCGCTCCAAAGAGAAACACAATTGTTTGATTTTGGGGACGTTATTAGGCTCAAAATACCATGTCCGGTAGCTATGCAGAGGCGGCTAGAATTGCTGTCGCCATTGTTCAGTGATGTGTCATAGAAAATTCTCCTGGCTTATCAGTTATCACAGTGCACTGTACAATTTATTTCCTTGGCTTGACGTGAGGCTTCATTATAATTTATATGTCCTTTTTTTCCTTAACTCTAGCAACAGGTATGCAAGGTCAAAGATGAGGACGAGCTAAGCTGCTGGTCTACAAGCATGGGTATGCCATCTCCTGCCTTCCTGAAGGTATCTCAGTAGGCATACCTGCTGCACATGTAACTGCCTGTACTGCTTGTTTAGTTGGTTTCGGTGCTAATTGTCCTGAATACCATTGTAAAATACTCAATCAGTTCTAAATTATAAAACGTTTTGGCTTTTTTAGATACACAATTTTTACTATGCACACAGATGTAAACTAAAAGCAATGTATCTTAAAAAAGATAAAATGTCTTGTAATTTGAAACCGAGAGAGAGTAATATTTATCTGTATCAAGACGCCTTTGTCTGGAAATTGATCATCAGGCATGATGTCCACAGTACCTTAGTTAAAATAGAATATCACATGGATCCGGGATCTCAGATCTCTGCCTGGGAGAGAAGTGAAAATGTTTCACGGTCTCGTCAAAGTCAGTTGGGGATCAATGTTTCACGGTCTTGTCAAAGACGGTGATCAACTCCGGTTTCGTCCTGACTAGGAGTGTGTACTAGTAGTGTACGGAGTATGTTTGATGTTTTCGTTCAGAACCGTACACGTAGTATGTGGCCGAGCCGAGCCGCCGAGGGGTCCTTTTTTGTTGCGTTGCGTCCTCTGAAACGAGGCAGTTGCACACTACCGTACACTCCACACCCGTGCACGGATGTTCTTCTCCGCCGCCTCCGGCGAAGCTGCCAAGAGCGAATGCTTCCCATTCCCCTTTAAAGCCTGCAACTGCAAGTGTCAAAAAGTGCTTTGCACCCGGTTCCCTACCATTTCTGCGCGTGTGCTGTGTGCTGTTGTGCGTTCGTGTCGCCGCCAGAACCCAGAAGTGCAGTCCCCTTCCTCCGAGCTCCCAGTCATAGTTCCTGGCCGACGTAATGCCGGCCGAGCGCGTCGACGTCGCGGTCTCCACACGGACGCTGGTGCGGGCGTCCGACCCGCCGCGGGGCTTCCCCGCGGTTCTCCAGCCCTCCAACCTCGACCTCATCCTCGGCTCCTTCCACATCTACCTCATCGCCGTGTACCCCGCCCCTGACGCAGGCTTCCCCGCCGTGGCGGCGGCCGCGCGGGCCGCCTTGCCCGCTTTCCTCTCCCGCTTCTTCCCCTTCGCCGGCCGCGTCGTCACCAACGCAGATACCGGCGTGCCCGAGATCGCCTGCAACAACGCCGGCGCGGAGCTCGTGGTGGCGCACGCCGGGGTGAGGCTCGCGGACGTCGACTTCGCCGACGCCGACCGCTCGCTGGGCCGCATCGCGGTGCCGTTCCGGCAGGACCTCGCGCTGTCGCTGCAGCTGGTGCGGTTCGCCTGCGGCGGGTTCGCGCTGTCGTGGGCCACCAACCACCTGCTCGTGGACGGCCACGGCCTGACGGCGCTGCCCAACGCGTGGGCGGAGCTGCTCCGCACGGGCGGCCTCTCGTGGGAGCCTCACCACGAGCGGGCCTCGCTCTTCCGGCCGCGTGACCCGCCGCGGTTCAGCCCGGCGCTGGGCGCCGAGTTCACGCGGTACGCGCCGGAAAGCCTCCCGAAACCCTGCTCACGGCCACGCTCGTGCGCCGCAACTACGTGGTGTCCGCCGCGGACGTGGACCGGCTCCGCGCCGCGGCCAGCACCCCGCGCGCCGCGCCACGCGGCTGGAGGCGCTGTCCGCGCACGTGTGGAAGCTGCTCGCCGCGGCCGCGGGCGGGCTCGGCGACGCGCGCTGCCGCATGGCGTGGCTCGTCGACGGCCGGCCGCGCCTGGACCCCTCCCGGTACGACGCGGCCACCGTGCGGCGCTACCTCGGCAACGTGCTGACGTACGCGTCGCGGGAGGCGGCCGTGGACGCCGTGTCGTCGTCCCCGCTGGCCGACGTGGCGGCGACGGCCGGCGCCGCCATCGCGGAGGTGTTCCGGTCGGAGCGGTTCGAGGAGCTGGTGGACTGGATGGAGGCGCGCAAGGGGGTGTTCCGGGACGGCGGCAAGTGGACGGAGGTGGTGGGCACGGGCACGGGGAGCCCCGCGCTGGTGCTCTCGGCGTTCGTGGCGTTCCGCGTGGACTGGGACTTCGGGTTCGGGCGGCCGCGGCTGGTGATACCGTGGGTGCGCCCGGGGCGGCTGGGTTCCACGGCCATGACGGTGGCGCGGAGCCCGCGGGAGGACGGGTCGTGGCTGATCACCGCCAGGCTGTGGCCGGGGCTTGCCGATGCCGTGGACGCGGACCCGGATGCCGTGCTCAAGCCGGCCACCGCCGAGCGGCTCGGGTTCGGCGCGCCCGAACCGGCAGACGTGATGTCGCATACTACCAGTCGCATGTGACTCTTGACAGAGGGGTTCGCCGTGCGCGAGAGGCGAGATCCGGTGGTGCGCCTCAGCCGTCAGGGCGTCGTGGGACAGGCGGATAAACAGAACGGCAGCCCCCAGCGGCCTGTGGGCCCGCGTATGAGATGAGAGTGTGACCATGTGGCGGCATAGCGCTGACAGGCTGCGTTTCGTGTGCGCCTCGTATGCATCCTCGATCTGATACGATTTTGTCCACTTTTTTTCCACTTTTTTTGTCAATAGGATCCAAGTAAATATTGTGGACATGCCTTATTCTTTTTCTTTTTGGTGATCATCGTTACATTGGACATTGGTCAAGTTTTGCTAGCAATTTTTTTTTTTAATCTTTCTAACTTTTACCAGTGACTATCATACGTTTGGATCCACTCTTACTTACTGGTTGTTAGGTGTTGATTATTCCAGTCCCAGGCAAAAAAAAAAAGGTAGATTGTTTTGTATCGGAGCTATCGGATCAAGTCTAGGATCAACGTCAATCTGCCGTGTGTTCGCAAAAGTTGCATGGGTTCTTTTCAAACTCCTCCAAAGTCCAAACAATCAGCAGAGTCAATGGCATGACTGTGCTCACCGCGAACCTCATAAAAGCCACCAGATTCTGCAGCCCAAATAAATAAACGCGATTCTAGAAGGAACCCACAGGAAGAAACGGAAGGAAAATGGCGGAGGCGTCCACGCAAATGTCGTCAAATCAGATTCGTCTACGCCTCTTCTATCCTCTCTACACGGGCGTGAGTGAGGTCATCTTCGAATGGGGCCCCAGGATCGGCCTTCCAACTTCCAAGCTGGATCTGGCCTAGGATCGGCCCAACGACGCAGCCTTCTTATGCCTCCTTGGGTCTGGGTCCGTCCGTTTTTTTTTTTCTCGTAATGCCGAAGAGATCAGAAGGGGCAATCAGTTCCTTCCGGTGATCTCGCGCGGAATCCCGCAAACCTAGGCGCCGCCGTCCCAACACCCCCAAACTTCACGGCGCGAGGCCAGGTTTGGTAGATACTATATACTAGTATAAATATCCAGGGTTGCCACCCTTTGGCGTCCCAACCGCACCCAAGCCCCAGACTTTTCGATCTCGTTTCTCTACTCACGAGTTGCGACATCTTCATCAGGATCATTCAAGGTATGCGAGTTGTCGATCGATTACTTCGTGTTTGATTTCTATCTATTCTTTGCGTTTGATTGATTTCTACTAGAACCGTTTCTTCCAATGAGGTTTGATTTCTACTAGGACCGTTTCTTCCAATGAGGTTGTGAATCGTGATTTGCAATTGTGGATTGGATTATGCATGTGTAGTGTAGTGAGTGTGTAGAACTGACGAATCATCTCAGCTTTGTTTCATATCTACAAGACCGATAGGCTTAGATTGTTTCGTTCGTGCATGTTTCATTGATTAGTCAACAGTAATTTATATAGACCCGAGTTGAGACTTGAGAGGGGCTGTTGAATGTATTTAATTAAGATGCGTCGTTTTTTCCCTCTTGGCGAAACAAAAACAATATACCATTCCTGCCATAGATACGCAGATATGCCAAGAGGACGTTCTTGCCATAGATACGCAGATATGCCAAGAGGACGTACTTGGTAACCGAGGCATTTTTTGGGTAATTTCTGGACGAGGATATTTAACAAAACGTTTTTTGGTAATTTATGAACGAGGATATTTAACAAAACGTTCGATGACTTTGAGTCAAATTCTTTTTTGTTGTTTTAAGTATTGTTCTTTATTCTTCAATCTTTGCTGTTTACATGTAGCTCTAGTGTCATCTTGATAAGAAGATTTTATTAGTTCTCAGATGCAATGCCACCTGAATTGTTTGTCAGTTGTGTCAGAGTAGATTCATTGTCGATGATATTTTAGTAGATCCTTCTATTTTCAATCGGTTGGCATTGTCCATTCAATTCAGTTCAATGCAACAGATTCATCGCTAACGATACTGTTTCATAGATCGTTCTACATTCTATCGGTTTGCAATTGCCAAATAATATTTGGTCCTTTAAATTCAATTCAACAGATGCAGATCTTTGTCAAGACCCTGACTGGCAAGAGCATCACCCTGGAGGTGGAGACCTCGGACACCATCGACAATGTCAAGGCTAAGATCCAGGACAAGGAAGGCATCCCTCCGGACCAGCAGCGCCTCATCTTCGCCGGCAAGCAGCTGGAGGATGGCCGCACCTTGGCCGACTACAACATCCAGAAGGAGTCCACCCTCCACCTTGTTCCTCCGCCTCCGTGGCGGTCAGTGATCTCATCTGATCGCCATGGGAATGGTTGAGTGGCCTGCCGTCTGCCAGTCTTCATGTTAGGTCGTTTCTTCGTTACGCGAGGCCTGCCAGTCTTATCTTAGGTCAGTCTGGGTTGTTTCTTCGTTATGCAACCAGTCTTTTCTTAGGCCGTTTTTCTTCTTCAGAATGTGGGTGGTGGTTGTGTTTGTGAGCACGTTATTATGAAGTACTACTTCATTTGTTGAAACAATTTGCAGTAAAGCTGAGTCCGGTTTGCCTTATTATTCTCCTGTATATGTGTTTTCTGAGCCACGGTACCTTTGTGCTGATTGCCATTGCGTTTTTCGTTTCCGTGAACGTCGCCCCACCACTGAACCTACAGTCTTTGATCCTAAACCAGTAGACTTAGTCCTTAAATTTTGTTTAGGACAGGTTTAAAAACAGTTTTGGATCAGGTTTTAAAACCTATTTTAAACAGATAAATTTTTCCCCGAAAATTCAAAATTTACAAAAAGTTGATTTTTCAGAAAGGACAAAATATCAACATAAAGCTGAAGCCATTGCTATTCCAAAAGAACTTCATTAGTTCTTATCTCTTGTGAAACTGCGTTAGGTTTTCAAGGACACGCACTTTGGGATATAGAGCCAATTCCAAATGGCCATTTCAGGGCTCCAACTTCGATTTTCATTCGAGAACCTACAAGAGTTTTGAGCTTTCAGTTCCAAAAAAAACTTTGATTTGCATTCCGGGAAATTTTAAGTTTTGATTTTCATTCAGAGAAGTATAAGTTTCCAAAGGAAATCATATGCGCAAATACACTTGTACTCAGTATTCAGAGCACAAATAAAAGTTTCCAAACGAATTCTTCCTCAAGATCGAGTGATTATGTAATTGCTCTCGCGGTCATGCATACTCATTATTCGTCATGAAGTAATTCTCTGTCAGTGTCATCCATCTTAACAAACCCCTTCACGGCAACATCCACTTGTGGATGAAGGGTCGGTCGCGGCCAACGCGGTACGCTTGGTCATGGATTTGTAATTCTGGCAACGTCAAACGAAACGTGGGCTGGTGGGCGAGCGTGGCGGTTCGACCCCCCCGAGCCGAACCGTGCCATTTGCAGCTGTGTTCTGGGTCGGATTCCAATCCAACGCGCGTGGTACCCGGCAAGGTATTTGAATTTGTGGTCCGCAGCAGGCCGCGCGCCAGCAGCGGGTGCCCTTGACAACCTTCCCGCATCCTTCGCGTCGACGCGTCGTGGGTGACCAGGGCCGCCGTCACCCGCGTCGCCGATCTCTCCTGCGACCACAACGCCGCCGGCCGTGGGCCTTCGTGGCGGCGGACGCTGGGGTGGCCGGCCGGCGGCCGGCGCGCGCGCGGCCGCCGACCGTTCGCTTTTCCGCTCCTTTCGCGCGCGGTCGCCGTTGCTCGTCGCGACTGTCTGTCGCCTGCGCGTCGCCGAGATCCTGCGACGACTTCGCCGGCGCGGTTGCGTAGAGGAAGGAGCCGGCTGCCGTTGGCTGCGAAGGGCGTTGCCGACGCCGAGGGGGTTTGCGAAGAACGGCGTCGCGGTGCCGTTCCTCGATGGCGCGGCGGCGGCGGCTGCTCATTGCATTCGTCGCGCTCTTGGCGTCAATGTCTGCCGGTGGGGCGGCGGCCACCATGATGATCGTCGACGTGAGGGACTACGGGGCCACGGGCAACGGCATCGACGACGACACAGGTTCGTTCTTCGTTGGGTTGGAATTGGAGCAGCTAATTTCTTCGTCCCCGATCCATCCATCAATCCATGCATTGCATCCTCGACCTGCTGACTCTAAACAATGAATGAATAATGTCATTGCATGCAATGCAGGCTCTGATGACGGCGTGGAAGGCGGCGTGCGGGTCCGCCGGCGCGGTGACGATGCTGCTGCCGCCGGGGACGTACTACATCGGCCCCGTGCAGTTCCACGGCCCCTGCAACGCCTCCACACTAACCTTCCAGCTGCAGGCAAGTCATTCCAGTTCATTGCAATGTATTGCACTCCATTTCTCCAACTCCATCGGTAGTTGCCAGTCAAGCAGCAGGCACCAACTGCCTGGGGACGTTCGTGCGTGTCTGAATGCAGTTACAGTCTCTACATACGTGCATGTGCAAATGTCCTTGTCCATAATCGATCCATCGTTGGTGCATTCATGCAGGGGACGCTCATGGCCGACACGGACCTGAGCCGGTTCCGCAACGGCTGGATCGAGTTCGGGTGGGTGACGGGGCTCACCGTCGCCGGCGGCGTCATCGACGGCCAGGGCGCCGCGTCCTGGCCCTTCAACCAGTGCCCTTTCCGCAAGGACTGCAAGCTGCTGCCCACCGTAAGCACACAGCTACTACTAGCTTGTAGCTTCTTCTTCTTCTCCGTCTCCGGTTAAACGACTGACAAGCCATCGGCCGTCTGGCATGCATCACATGCACACAGAGCGTGCGGTTCGTGAACAGCCGGAACACGGCGGTGCGGGACGTGACGTCGGTGAACCCCAAGTTCTTCCACATGGCGGTGCTCCAGGCGAGGGACGTCCGGATGAGCGGGCTCCGGATCATGGCGCCGCCCGACAGCCCCAACACGGACGGCATCCACATCGAGCGCAGCGCCGGGGTGTCCATCACGGACGCGCGCATCGGCACGGGCGACGACTGCATCTCCATCGGCCAGGGCAACGACGGCGTGGACGTGGCCCGCGTGTGGTGCGGCCCGGGCCACGGCATGAGCGTCGGCAGCCTCGGCCGGTACGCCGGCGAGGGCGACGTCGCGCGCGTCCACGTCCGCGACGTCGTCTTCACCGGCACCGACAACGGCGTCCGCATCAAGACGTGGGAGAATTCGCCCACCAAGAGCAGCGCCGCGCACATGCTCTTCGAGAACCTGCTCATGGTGGGCGTCCGGAACCCCATCGTCATCGACCAGAGGTACTGCCCCTACGACGACTGCGAGCACAAGCACGTGTCCGGGGTGACGCTCCAGGACATCCAGTTCAAGAACATCAAGGGCACGACGGCGACGCCGGTGGCGGTGATGCTCCGGTGCGGCGTGCCGTGCCAGGGCCTGGTGCTGCAGGACGTCGACCTCAAGTACATGGGGCAGGGCGGCACGTCGACGGCCAAGTGCGAGAACGCCACGGCCAAGTACGTCGGCTACCAGTTCCCCAAGCCCTGCACCTAGCTAGGCGGCCGTCGGCGATTTTTTTTTCTTTTTCTAATTGCCTGATGTGTTCTCCTGGTGTACCTAAGCTACCTAGCAGCTCCAATGCGTTGTGAAGTGTGAGCTAACTATATATCTTTTATTTTTCAGTTTGTTGTTTATCTTTTTGCTGTTTCTTGATCGTGATTAGCAGATTTTTGATGCAAGGAATTGGTGATCTATGCGGACAAAACACTGGACAATGGAGGAATATCGTGACAAAACTCTGAATACCGACCCTTGCATGCAAACAGGGAGTGAGGTGGCAGTGGGGCCTTGCTTGGTCCCCCCTAGTGGTGGGGTTGAATATCAGTGAATCACAGTCACCCGCGTGGGGGGACCTACGTCCTTAAATAATTCTCGCCTTCTGAGAAGTAATTTTGACTAAATTTTATGTTAAAACAATTAATATTTATGATACACAATTGACATAATTAGATAGGTCATAAAAATTTATTTAGAGATAGAGTAAATGTTACACGCATTTTCTATAAATCTAGTCAAACTTACGACAACAAAACAAAAAATGACACTACCTGAATTTGGGAACTATTCCAATCTAAAGCATGGGTTGAATAACTTGGTGGGTTGTGTTCTTATTTTCTTGGCAAAATACCAAAAAAAAAAAAAAAAAACTCTCCAACAACTCAAATCTTTCCTCATTTAAAGTTGCTATTCTTTCCTTTCGGATGGGAAGTACTTTTAACTAAATTTTATATTAGGTGGAAAAGTGAAAAACAAATTATTTATGATACACAATTGACATAATTAGATAGATATAAAATTTATTTTTGTTTCTAAATTTATTTTGAGTAATTTAAATGTTTGGCAAGTGAATTTGCCAAATTATTAGAGAGGGAAACTTTTTTACAATATATTTTAAACAAAAAATGACACTATGCCAATTGAATTTTGGAACCATTGAAATCTAAGGCTCTTGTCAAAAGGTGGAAGAAATGATTTGGTGCACCAACTAGAAATGGAGGATTTGGAGGGGTTCTTCTGCGTAATGGTATGGCACGGCGGATAGCGCAGGATTCACGGGTTGAAGTGCTCAACGGTCATCTCGCCAGCCAACATGTGTAGCTAGTAGTACAGCTGTGCACGCGCATTATCCGATACAGATTAATGTGCTCCAAGTTACTTGGACATAATTTGGCGTATACGGAAACAACTCTTTTAGCTGTCCAAGAAGAGTGCCAGTTAGTCGAGCATATTTAGTAGCGATTAAATTATTTGTTACATTATGGACCAATGTGGTTGTGAATGAAATGGATTTTGCATTTGGAGGGTTCTTCAGCGTAATGGTATGATGCAGTAGATAGCACGGGATCCACGGTTTAAAGTGCTCAACGGTCATCTCGCCAGCAAACATGTCCGACTCATAGTACAGCTGCACACAGAAACAATTCTTCTACCGTCGAAGAAGAGTGCCAGTTAGGTCGTGCATATTTAGTAGCGATTAAATGTGTATTTGTTATGTTATGGACCAATGTGGACGTGAATGAAATGGCTTTTAGATTTGGAGGGGTTCTTCTGCGTAAAGGTAGATAGTGGGATCAACGTCATCTCACCATCAAACATGTCCAACTGGTACACCTGCTCACACGCATTATCCTATGCGGATTAACATGCTTGGAGTTAGTTGGGCGTAATATGCGGAAACAATTCTTTTAGCTGGCAAAGAATATGCTAGTTAGGTCAAGCATATTTTTAAATGTATTTGTTAATTATGAACCAATGTGGTCATGAATGAAATGGCTTTTAGATTTGGAGGGGTTCTTCTGTGTAATGATATGGTGCAGGATTCACGGTTTGAAGTGTTCAACTGTCATCTCATCAAGGAACATGTCCAACTAGTAGTACAGCTGCACATGCGCATTATCCGATGCGGATTAACGTGCTCCAAGTTAGTTGGGCGTAATTTGGCGTATGTGGAAACATTTTTGTTAGCTAGTGAATAAGAGTACCAGTTAGGTTGAGCATATTTAGTAGCGATTAAATGTATTTGTTGCGTTATGGATCAATGTGGTCTTGAATGAAATGGCTTGTTTTTTTGATTGTGGTGTTATGCCCCATTTTGGCTTTTTTAAAGGCAGTGGTAGTGGTCTCATGTTTGTGTGGTGTTTTTTGTGCCATTTTGGTTTTTGATTAAAATATTTGGCAGTGGATCAAGTGGTCTGAATGTTTGCTTTTTTTTGTGTGTTTATTCCCATTTTGGCTTTTTGCAAAGTGGCTACAAAGAAGGCACACTCTCTTATCAACAATGTACACTTAGAAGAAAGTGGTTGAACATTGCATAGGTTGAATTTTATAATACATGTAGTCTACAGTTTTAGATGGGAATGAACAAAACACAAGAACTAAACTAAAACTTTGAATTTTATAGTAGTTTGGGTGGAAATTATAAAAGTGATGGATATATGCTACAATTGTGGCATTATGTTCTGTTTTGGCGTCTGTGAAGGCAGTGCTAGTGGTCTTGCATTTATGTTTCTTTTTTGTCGAAGAAGGATACACATTTCTTATAAACAATATACACTTAGAAGAAAGTTATCAACAATATACCCATAGGTTGAAATAATGTGGTTGAACATTGCATGGGGTTGAACAAATAATGGACTAAACTAAAATTTTGAATTTTATAGTAGTTTGGGTGGAATTTGCAAAAATGACAGGATATATGCTAGGAGCTCATTAAATACGAACATTCAAAAACAATATATCCAACAGATACGATGTACTATTACTTGGCTAATATTGACTACATAATTAATAGGGGCACCTAGAAAAAATTTATGCAAAATATTATATCTTTGGTTATAACTTATCTTATTAATAAAAATTTTTAAGAATAATTTAAATTTGACTAAATTTGTAAATATTTTTTTTTAAAAAAAATGAGCAGTCAAACTTTGAATGAAAAAAACCAAACAAATTATAATTTGGAACGGATGGAGCATTTGTCAACTGGTTATATCTCTTTGCATTCGTTGTTTTGGACACCAGCAGACACCAAAATAAGTCAACGAGGAGGCCATCTTTTCGATGGTGAAGGCACGCCTTATCCGGCCATAACATCGATTCCTAATTGTATATCAAAAAAAAAAGTCTTCAATATATAAAAATATTATAAATAGATATATAAAAATAAAAATTGAGCAGCCTGCGTGCAAGGTATTAATTAAGAAGATAAAAAATAAAATATGCAAAGCCTGCATGCCACTTATCTTATGGTATATTTCTCTCTTTTTCCATTTTTTCTGCAATACTGTATCATTAAATCTGCTTTTACATCCGCTTAAAACAAAGATGCAATTCTAGGTCTAATCAAAGTGAGACCATTTTAAGTTTGACTAAGTTTATAGAAAATATTATTGTCAGGAAATCATGCTTCCAACTCTCTGATCACCAAGTTTGCAGCAAACATTACATAAAGATGATATTGCAGCAGAGCATTGCATTACCTAAACT
>JADLZL010001173.1:0-32183 GCA_015844335.1 Chrysopogon serrulatus
AGCATTGCATGTAAATATTTTAATGGTAATGGCTGGTCTTCATCGCCTCGAAGATTGATGTTAAACATCAATCCAAAACCATGGCGCCGCGTATATGCATTCTCCTTGGTGGAGTGCGAGTGTGATGAGCTCCACTCTTCGTCGTCGTTAGTTGGTGATTCGATTACAGGTGTCCGTCTACCGAATGCGGGCGTGGGGCCTTTCCTTTATGGGGATCGAAGCAGCCTTCGGGCGTTCCCGGAGGTGTCCTCCATTCTTATACTTCGGGCGTCTTCATGGTTATACGCTTGTCGTCCTTTTGTGATTAGCTGGGCCGTCTCCGGCAAAGTCTTCTATGAACGGTGGATCATTGCACGGACACCGTCGCCCTTTCTGATGCCTTGGCGCAGGTCGTTGTCATTCGCCATCGCTTGACGCTGATTATGCTTATGGCATGCCTTTACGCCCCAAATAAGCAAGTCCAAAGTGGTGTATAGAGGTATTTAGGTTGGGGGAGACTAGGATTTAGGTTAGGAGCTAAGGTTAGATTGGAGACTAGGAGGCGTAGAATTAGGAATCACATACTTTTTTTGTTTCTTCCAAAGGGTGGTAGCATGGTGAAGTATCCTGAAATAAAAGAACATAGAATTATGAATTATAACTTCATACGAGCAAGAACAATAACAAAAGAGGAACAGCACAAGGAGGGGAAACTCTCACGAGGAGGGAGGGAGGAGGAGGTAGAAAGCACATGCGATCGCAAGCTCTTCCTCCGCATTTTTTCCTTTTAAGTTTCTGAAAGGGAAAAAGGATGAAGGATGAAATATAATGAAATTGGAGATGATAACTTTGTGGAGAAATCAAGGAATAATCAACATTGAGAGATTGTGTAGTCATGATGAGCCAAAACAGCCAAGCCAAAAGTGGATAGGGGGAAGGGAGGGTATGGGCGTAGCCCTGCATGCCCCTCATAATACCCCTCATACCTACCTTTGGCGATCACTTCGATCTTCATCCTGGGAGGTGGCCCATCAAAGATGTAGCTGCAAAAAACAAAAAAAAAATAAATTAGGGATCCATTTTAAGAGTGAATTTTTTACACAATAGAGGTTTTTACTTACATTGGCTTGATCCGGGACTCAAAAATTTTGGCAGTCCGTTGCAGCAGGCCCTGAATATGATTGGTTTGTTCACCAGCATCGTTTTTCTAGAATTTTTTGCCTTCATTTAGATGGAGCAATAGGTAGGTAATCAATTTGATGGTATCAAGATACTAAAAGGGTTTAAAGAAATGTTGTTTTTAAGGGACACCATACATACCAAAAATTCGTACATCCAGATATTTGTATCAATTGCAATTGTCTTGTTTAAATAGGAACCAATGGTGCGGTCCTTCATGCACTTTGGAGCCTCCTGAGCTAGCAAATTCATTAAGCCCTACACACAAGGAGCCAACCATGACCAGGTGGAAAGCCAACTATATGCCTTTAAAAACCAAGGGTCTAGGGAAGGGAGAGGGAGGATGGATCCACCACTCACCGGGATACCCATATCTATCTTCTTGCGTGAGGGGTGCGCGGGTGGGGCAAGAAAAGGTGGGTTGGCGTTTGGGTCAACACATATTTCCCTTCACAATGGATTAGAAAAATTACAACTTATGAGAAGATAAACTTATGAGAAGATTGACATTGCATAAAGCACAAATGGTATACTTGCATTTAGTCAAAAAAGAAATGTTGTTCATGCGACAAGTTCTTTATGAGGAGATTAGAAGTCTTGGGGGGATATAGCATTGTTTGTCGACACAGACTTAGGACGATAGGTCACCAACAATTAACAACCTTATGTGATCAGAGACTGGGCCATGGCTGGCTGGTAGAGAGAGAGGAGGGGAAGGATGAGTAGGGCGTACTGCGAGAAGCGGACCTCATAGGGGAAGAGTGGATGCTGGAGAAGTGGTTGTCTTGTAGACCAATAGAGCTCAAGAATTCAACAGTACTGCAATAAAAATAGAATTGCTATGTTAGAATGCTTGTGACTAGAGACGTAGAAATAGAATTGCTATGTTAGAATGCTTGTGACTAGAGATGTTAAGCAAACAGAACTTAAATACGTCTTGCAACCATCACCCTATCAAAACAAAGTACAAAATCAGAATCTACTAGTCAAAGATACTAGAATTGAGCATGGATGCATATCAATCAAGATGAGCAAATTGGTTAAACAGGCATCTAGTAACAAACTGAAACCAATTTCATGTCTATCAAGGAAGTGCTAGCAAGGTGGTTACATATAAAGCAACAAGTTACACATACAGCAAATAGAATCTAAGAAACTCACATGGACTGATTCAATTAGGAACCCAAAATAAAATAAAAAATTAGAGCAACTACTCCGGAGTACTCTCTTTCTCTTTTTTCTCTGCCTTCTCCTTTCATCCTAGATAAAATAACAGCAACAATACATGATACAAGCAGGAAAAAAAAAAAATGAATGATATGATGCAGGTTGGACCATGATGGAATAGTTAAATTATGGTCCATCCATATCATGGCAAACATGACAACACAGAATAGAATTAGCTATGGTCTATAAATTATGGCCCATCCAAGTTACTTATGTAGTTATGCAAGCTTGTGGAACACCAGGTCTTTAAACAACTTGATACAAAAAGGAGAAAATGACATAAGATCTATTCTGAGAACACCTAAAACTAAAAGATGATTACATTATGCGCAGCCACAAGGGATGCATTGCACAAAATCTAAAACGCTCCAAATGAGTAACATGACATAAATAGCAGGTTACCTAATCAAGTTCTGGGAACAAGATGGCACATGATTCTCAACAATTTTTAGGTCGCGCTGCTCTCTGACCAAACAGTTTGCGAGGGCTACTATTAGAGGCTCACGGTGTAGGCAAGTAGCAGCGTGATTTACTCCTATTCAGCAGGATAGGCAGGCAGTCAGGTAACGCGGGCGGATACTTCAATAAAAGATCTACGGCCAAACAAAAATCAAAGAAGTGAGTTGGGGAGGGAGGCCAGATTACCTGGGCTGCCATGCTCGAGGAAGACTGACACGACGTTGGAGGTCGAGGACCGCGAAGGAGATGAAGCGGGTCGTGGACGCAGGTCGAGGACGGAGAAGGAGATGAAGTGGATCGAGGGTGGCGGGTCGTGGACGCTGGCGCAGGAAATCGTGTCGAGGAAGTTGGTGGAGGTGTCGCCGAGGACGGTGGAGGTCGACGAAGACGGAGGCACGGAGCTCCACTTCCGCGTCGGCAGCAGGCAGCAGCGAAGCGGCGCGGATCTTCTCTGCCCCGGTGGCGGCGGCGCGGAGCTTCGCCCGGGGTGGTGGCGGCGGCGCGAAGCTTCTCTCCCCGGTGGTGGCGGCGCGGACCTTCTCCCCCCGCTGGCGGCGGCGCAGGTCGAGTCGGGGTAGTGCGGCGTCGGGAGGAGGGCGATTCCAAGGGTTTCGGCAGTAGTTTTGGTTCGGAAAGGTTCCAGACCTTCGATGGGCCAGAAAGTGCCGAAATGGACAATTCAATTCGGACGACCGCCAAACGGGCCGGACCACGGAAATAGATTCGATTCGGCCCAATTCTGGGCATCCAAACACGCCCAACGCCCTTAACTGAAACCTAGATAGACCCACTAAGGGCTCGTTCGTTTTCCTCAGGAACGGCCCGGAATGCGGCCTGATCCACCAGGATTGACATGGACCGGTTGGAAATCAGGTTGGGCCAGGATTGGTCGTTCGGTTAGATTCGGCCCGGATGGAAAACTGATCATTCCAGGCCTTTTCCCTCCCAATTTGGCCCGGAATGGAGACGGGCCCTCCGATGTCAGGAATCAAGACGGGCCGACGGCGCGGTTTCGGTGAAACGGGTGGATTCGGTTTCGGTGAAACGGGCGGATTCACTCGATCCTGGCCCGGATCGAATACTAGGCTGATCGAATACTGGGCTGCCGAACGAGGCCTAATTAAGGGAGAGATTGAACTCACTAGGGCGTTTTTTTTTTGACAAACAACCCGCTAGGGCGTTGTTTCTAACGAGAAACTCAAATGAAACTCGACTAAAAGCAAGTATTATAATTTAGCCAACAGCCAAGTATGTGCCATGTCATTAATTAGTCAACTATCCAGCCTGCTAGTATTAAAGCAAATATTATAATTTAGCCAACAGCCGGCTGTAAGCATGTGCCATGTCATTAACCGTCAACTATCCAGCCTCCTAGTATTATGGGTTGGCTATTTGACTGGTTGTAGTAGAGATGATGAATATTCAATGTTACTAGGTCCATACAATCTATTATGACTTACATCTTTGTGGCCATATGTGCGTGCTCATTCATGTAGAAAAAAACAGATACGTGCATTCATACCATTGTCAAGCGACTGCCCCTGCCCTAGGGCTCTCCGCCGCCGCCGCCGTTTGATCCCGTTCCCCTCGCCTCCGGCCTCCTTGCCGGTGGTGGAGAGGAACGGGGTCCCCCGTTTTTTAGCAGTTTTATGTCGAGTCTTCTTAGGTCTAGGGTTTGCTTGCCGTCGATGTTTGGCGGTGGAGTTGGGGAGTTTTCTTGGGAGGAGCGTGGCTCCCTCTGCGGCTTGGTGTTCCTGGCGACGTCGATGATGCGGAAGCGGCGGTGGCGCAGCGGGAATAATTTCTCCCAACTTCTTCCGTTCTCCGGTGGCGATCTACTCCGACGTCAACGGAGAGGTTGGGGAGACTGCCCAGAGTCGAGGGTCGGGCGCATCATCGTCTTCTTCAGGTGATGATGTTGTTGACCGTGTTAATCTCGAGGAAGATGTTACGTGGTGAAAATCGAGCTTTCCTCGGGTTGCCGGGCGGTGGAATCGATGGATGCGTCGTGGAGTACGGGAGTTGGCCGATATGCTGGAAGGCGGTGTACTTGTTGATTCGCCCTAGAAGTAAGCCCTCCCCTGCGGCCTCCACCTTATGGAATTTGGCTCCGGTGCCCGACGATGACTGGGAAGCGGCTTCGGCGGCGGCGACGAATGGATCTCTGGAGACTTTGAGGAAGATGAATAGGAGTTTTAGACTTCTTTGTAATTTTCCTTTTCTTTGGAGTCCTGTTTGTAAAAGGGTCGGTGTAATGCACCAAAATTAATACATGTTCCTTCTAAAAAAGCGACATTTATGAGTTGAACCATAGAAGATAGTTAAATAAAAGAAACAATACGAGATAAATATCAAATCTCAAGCAACAACACACTAATGATACGGTGGCATAGCACCAAAACATGACACTTAGAGATCACAGATCTTACAAAAAGCAATAATTTTAACCAATCTTCGAAGTTCATCGGCACATAGGCCATTATTTTTTTCATCTAGATGGTGGTGATAGAAACAGGAAGCCATAGTTGATAGCTCTTCTTTAGTAGAGTGGAGTAGCCAGCCCATTTGCATCAAAATTCATGACACCGCAGCTGTAAGTATATTTTTTTCTATGAATTACACAGTACAATGAGATCCTCACAATGCACGCACACTCATCTTATGAACACACGCACGCAAGCCCTACAACTACCCCGGCCCGAAGCATATTCCTCCAGATCCGAGGGCAACGAGGTCTTTACGCCGCCAACCATCACCTGCTCCCTTGGGTCCCAGCTCACGTCAGCACTCATGTCACCTGCAGGGAGAGAAAATGGAAACTGCTAGAAGAAGTCCTACAAGGACGAAACATTCCCGGCAATCGGCGAAACTCCCGACTAGATAGCCGGAGCCCGGCTACCGGTAATTCCTGCAAGGCTCCTAATCTGGGGATGACCCGCCAAACTCCCGACTACATAGCCGAGGTCCGACTACCTAGCCGACAATTCCCGCCAGGCTTAAAAGTCGGAGGCGACCTGCCATACTCCCGACTAGATAGCCGAGATCCGACCACCTAGTCGGCAATTTCTGCAAGGCCTGGAGCTAGGAACAGTCCTTCAAAGTCCCGGCTACATGGCCAGGGTCCGACTATCTAGTCGGTAGTTTAGCCGTTGCTCGGCCATCTAGTCGTCACATTCCTTGACCTTGGTGTAGTCGGGGAAAGTATGTGGTGGGGGATGCCCCTGCCTTGGGCTTTCCCGCAACAGTAGTCCCCCCAGCAACTTGTCCCTTGCGGCTGATAACGATTCCCCGATACGCCGCCTCCTTAGGAATGTTCGCGAGTTTTTTTTTCTCGGTTTTTGAGCCGTTAACGCGCTTGGCTCGATTCCCGAGCGGTTGCCCGCTGGGGAGGGTATAAAACCAGCCCCCAGCCCTTCGGCCGGAGTCCCCGCATCCGCTTTCCCAGAAGTCAATCTCGCTTGATTGGAGGGATTGTCGATTCCTGCCTTCGACTTCTTCGGCATTTTTGCAGCGTCGGGTTCCAACTGACTTGCGACATTACTAAGGTACCATCTTTTTCTCTCTTCGTTTTACCTTCGTGATCCTTGTATAGCTATTCTTTGTTCGATTTTATTTCTCTTTTTGTCAGCTCTTTTATTTTCCGCATTTTATTTAGATGGCCGGGAGTTCTGACTCTGATTCGTCGAGAACTTTTTCGAATGATTCTGGATCTGGTTCCCGCAAGAGTTCGAGGGACAAATTTCGAAGCTCGACCACGCCGCTAACGCAGCCCGGCGCGACAGACGGATTGATATTACCGACTCTGATGACTTAAGTGAGTTTAAAGAGAAACTCTTTGGATTTGGAGATGAAGAAAATCGATTGATCTAGCAGAGAATGAGGGGGAATCTGGGCCGCCTCTGAGTTCGTCTCATCTTTTGAACTTGGACGCTCTTTAATTACCGAGGAGTTTCTCGACAGTTTAGTTGCTGACGAGATTATGGATCAACAGTCTCGGTTATTGTGCCAACCTCCTAGGGATGAAGTTGTCCCAACGCCGCAAGAGCATGAGGCTGTTGTTTTTCGTGATTTCTTTGAGGCCGGGTTGCGCCTGCTAGCTAACTCATTTCTTGGAGATGTTTTGGAGAAATTCAACCTTCAAATTCATCAGCTCACACCGAACGCTATCTCCTGAGTCCATATCTTTGCACTCGCTTGTCGGATGATGGGAAAAGAGCCGACTGCTAACGCTTTTGCCAAATACTATCATGCTCATTTTTACCCCTCAACTGACGAGGATAATTTGACTCTGAAGGAGTTTGGGGGCTACAATTTCTCTCTTCCGAAGAAGGCCAATTCACTCTTAGTACCGACCTTCCGCAACAAACGGGACGATTGGTCAAATTATTGGTTTTACGCCGGGGTTGCTACTGACAAGGAAGTGGCTGCTAGTGTGAGTCAGAATCTTCCTCGCGCTAATGCGCTAGTGTCTCAGATGACCCCCATGGTCGGGTATAAGCATGGCGATTTTTCTTCTTATGCCAAGAAAGATGAGTTTGCTGAAGGGGCGTTCCTTATGACCGGCAAGAGGCAGATCAGCCGGGACTTGTTTGAGGAGGGAGTTGCTTTGGATTTTTGGTCGTTAGGTCAAAATAAACTTGAATGTGAATTTGAAGAGTGGGATGGTTATATCCGGCCGAAAATGGTGCTTGAGTTGCCTCCAGCATTTCCAGATGGCATGGAATACGTTTCTCATATTGAGAGGCTTGCCAATTATCAAGTAGGAGCCAACCTCGACGCCGAGCATGAAAAGAAAATACTGGGTGCTCGAATTCCCCCGTTTGAACCGAAGTTTTTGACTGATGTGCATTGCTCCGCCTGAGCGCGAAGATCCCAAGGAGAAGAGAAAACGAGAAAATCTTGCTCGCACCTGGGGTGAGCGCGTAAGTCGTGGAAAGAGAGGGCGAGGTCGCGGGCCGTCTCGCGGCCGCGGCCGTGGTGGCTCATCTGCCGGGACTTCCTCTAACGCCGGAAAGACCATCAGGCTTGAGACCAAGAAGAGAAGAGTGATCTCGGGCCGCTCTGGCCCCAAGGAAAGTGGTGACGTTATAGAAGGCCGACAAATGGCTGTGCCTGTTGGCTTTTCTCACAAGGTTACCTCTCGAAAAAAACTTGCGAAGCCGGTAGTTTTTTCTTTTGACCGACTTTTGCCTTGTTTCTTATTTTGGTTTCTATTCTAATCTTGATTTTCTTCTGAATTGCAGCGATTAAATCTCGATTCAATGGGTGGCGCTCGGAAAATTTCTAGGGTGAAGGATGGTGCGGGCGCTGTCTGCCTCTTGGTGATCTTGGTGCTCTTCCTCTAGTGAACACCGAGCTCGGCAAGGCACTCCCGGTTGCCTCCGAAAAAACAAAGAAGCATAAAAGGTCGTTGTTGCCGACCGACCTAGCTCTAGTAGCCTCGGGAAAACTTCAACTCCCGCGAGCTCGGGCAGCAAGGCGGCTGCAGTGGCGAAAACAACCGAGAAACTTCCTGTTGGTAAGTCACCGCTTAGTCGTGAATCTATACGACTATCACCTGACATGGTAGGGAACATACTCTTGGGGCATGGGACCCTTCCCCTGGGTTTATACCCGAAAGAGTATGATGATTTTGAAGTCTATTCGGGAGATAACTCGTCGGGAGAAATAAGTCCACGACATGAACGGTCTTACCGAATTGCTCGTGCTCTAGGGGCTGAGTCGGCTGCTACCATCATTTCCTCCCCCAACTTTGTGAAGACCGGGATTTTGCCTTCTCGGGAAGGGCTGGAGCTTTCCGAAAAGGTTGCGGCTTCCTTTTTAGTTCCTGAGGTGGAAATGGACCTGACTCAAGTCCCGAACAATCGCCTACTTGATCGTTTTTCTCCCACGCCTCTCGGGTAACTTTTGGCTTTTAGAGTCGCTTTTCAATTTATGCTTCATTCTAAGACGAAGAACCGATTTGATCTTTTTTGTTTCTGCTGTGGCCAGGCGATGCTCATTGCTCGGTCAATGAGAAATCAGGAGCATGGGTATGTCGCCAATCTTGAAAAACAGAAAGGCGAGCTTGAGAAGGAAGTCGAACGACTTAAGATATCCTTGAATGCCTCTGAACAGAACCTGGTGGATGAGGTTAAGCTTCGAGAGAAAGCTCAGTGGGAGACCATGAAAGCTAAAACCGAACTTGCCGCCGCCACCGAAAAAACCGAAGCTGCTATCCAGAAGCTTACTAATTTGAGGAAAAACTTTGTGGATTGGCGAAGGTTTCAAGTTGGGGAGCTGACTCGCGCTTGTGGTGCTATTTCCCGCATGGTTTCGGGAGTTGGTGGTGAAAGTGAGCTTCCAGCGGATTTGTCTCTCAAGGATCTCACCAAATGGCTGGCGACTGAGATGGAGGGTTTAGAGGCGACCATAAATGCTAGAAAAGAACACATCTGCATGGAGGCTCTCTGGGATTTCGCCCATTCTCTCAAGATTGGTGGGTGCAACCATATTGAGAATGTCCCGGCCTTGGATCTGCTAACTTACTGGCGCGGCGATCCAGAGGAATGGTCCTTTGCTTGCAAGTTTTTTGATGACTATTGGCTTTCCTGTGGCCGGGACCTACCCATTCTCCGAGCCGCTCTTACCGGGCTTGAGGTTAGTGTTTCGATCTAGCTTTGCTTTTTTGTCTGGCTTTTGTACATGATTTACCGACTTTCGTTTGGCTTGGTCAGGGGGAAGAACTTGACCGTACCCGAGACCGGATCTTTAACCAAATCCGGGCTCGGAATGACCAAGAGAATGCGGATGTCGCGGATGCAGCTGCTCAGGTAGAGAATGTTGCAACTGCAGCTGGCAAAACAGATGCCCAAACCGGCCCGCCGCATCTCGAGGAGCCCCCACAACTGCCACAACTCCGGAGAACATAGCCCCCGAGCCTGCCGCCACTGAAGATAACGTAGTTGACATTTGCAATGCTTGATTTGGTCGCTTTTTGCAGCATGTTTTGTAACATACAATTTGTTCTAAACTTGGTGCGTATTTACTATGTGTGTGTTCCCTGTGGGGGGCTGCTACCGATTTTAATGATTCGTTTTTAAATGCCGAGCTTAACGGCTTTGGCGTTAGCTTGATGCCCCTGGCGGAAATATCTTCACAATTTTCCCGACTCGAGTTTTTCGGGGTTTGTTGAGTCTTGTCGTTTTAAACTACTCGGTAGATTAGCCGAATATCGCGAAGTTTTGGAGAAATTTTACCCCCTCTGCGACAATCTTCCCGAAGTTCCTTTTGTTTTTGGTCGAGCCGAAAATGGTGCCCGAGGATGATGTGGTAGAGACAGGAAAAGTTAGATATCGATACTTGTAATTTGGATTTTATTCAACGTTGTCGGTAGTTAAGCTGGAATACAAGTGTGTCTACGGCTGTATGCGCCACGTCTCATCTCAGAGCAAGAGTTGGTGAATCAGCCAACCCGGGAGGCGTGGCATGCTACAGTTTTGATGTTAATATATACTGTTCTAAGATCCAACTTTCCCCAAATCGGTTGCTGGTTTTAGCAGATGGATGGGTTGTGATTCCCTGGAAGTTCTACTTTGGTCGGATAATTGCCGGGACGTCCTTAGTATTGTTGACAAACAGAAGTCTCTTCTTGCTTTGAAGCGCCAGTTTGTTCTTTGGGACATACCCAGAGTTTCCTAACTCCTCCTATCCCTACCAATCTACCGACCTTTGCCGGCTAGTTTGCTTTCTTTTTCTGAATACATAATGGATTTGTGGGGGTTAAGGGGTTTATTTTTATAGGGTTTAATGATGTCCTTTCAGCTTATTAGGAGTTAGTGCGCTCACCTAACCTATGCCCGATTTTGAATGTTGTCCTTTCAGCAGGTAAGGTTGTCCTTTTGGTGGGTGCGTGTTTACAGGGCTAAGTGTGTTGCCCACCCTATATAATGAACCCCCACGCTATCTTCTGGCTCAATCAGTGTATTGTAGTTTGAGGGTTGGGTGGCTTTGCCAGTACCTCGGTTGTTTTAGTGGTGATGGAGTTTGATGTGAATCTAAGCTGTTGACTCTTGTGCGGAATGGTTCGAAATCTCGTAAAGTTTAGTCGACCTATGACCTTAATGGGCGGAGATGTAGAGTGGTATCTCGTGCTAATTTTGGTGGTGACTTTAGTTTTCTTGATGATGCTTGGGGATGGTACGAAGTCTCGTAACATCCCCTTGTGTCCCGAGTTTTGAAGGAAGGCCATGATGTCGAAGTTCCGAGCTTCATAATGTGAGATCACATCCACCAACATAGCACTCTATGAGGGCGAGCTCCGTCTATGAGTACATGTGTGCTTTGAATATCCGATAAGCTACAAGCCGACCGTGAGACACTGCAGGCCAGTCTTGTGAGGCCACAGGCCAATCCTGGGATGCTGCTAGTCGCAGTGCAGTAGCCGCAAGATCGTCCTCGGCATCTTGCGACTTTGTTGTCAGGAGTTTGGCCCTGTGCACTGTTAGTAGAAGGGCTATGTGCAGTTGTTATATCCTTGACTTAGGAGGCTCAAGCTGCGCAGGAAGATGTGCGGGCCAGTCTTGAGATGCTACTAGTCGCCGTGGAGGAGCTACTAGTCATTCTTGAGAAATCACCGGGTCTTTTCAGCGTTGATTTCCGAGCTTTTTATTTACGAATCGTAAATCTTATTATGTAACTCGAAAGTTAATAAATTCTTTGAGTTTTCCAACATGTAAACGGGAGAGTGATTCGTAAATTGTCGGTTTTTTTGAATCTCACTACTCCTTTGGTGATTTCGCGAACATCCCGTCCCTTCTATTTTTCGGGGTGATGGGATAGGGTGTTGCTTTCCGGATGTTTGAGTGAAACGCCGCCTCCCCCGACTTTTAAGCAAAGGAGCGGGATATGTTATGTTTTGTCGGTAGGTTGCTATTTCCCCCGACTTTTTAGTTGCGGGGTTGAAAATCCGACTGTGGATTTTGAAGTGTCTTCACTTTTAGAGACGACTTCGGTAATTGGCCTCCTCTCTCTGAGGGGTGTAGTGTGTGTGCACTTTTACGGACATCGAGGCGGCATATAGCCTTGGTTGCTATCTCTTGGATTGCAACCTCATATGCGCCCGGCGCTATGAATAATCTATTCACAATATTGTGAATGTTTTTCGCACCTAGAGACATTGAATCTGTTTTCTGGGGAAATTAATTACTTTAAATGTAGCACCATTGGTTCGCCTCATTAAAAAACCTCACACATTGGTGAAGGCTTCCCCTGTGAGGAAAAAGAGCGCGACCTGTTTTAAGTTTTACAAACCGAGGTTTAAAATGAAATTACAACCCTTGAACGAGGGCGAAAGGAACTCAAGCATAGAACCGACGTAAATTGTCGGCATTGTAAGAGTAAGTCGACTCTTGCCCGTCTTCTGTCTTCAATCGTACGACTCCGGGCTTGATGACACTTGAGACAATGAAGGGACCATACCATTGTGGTTGTAACTTCCCTTGTTTATCCAAATGCCGAATTAGCACCATATTTCCAGCCTATAATTTTTTTTTCGTAGAGGATTTTCTTGTCTCGCCAACTCTTGGTTTCTTCGTGGTATTTGTCGAGATTTGTTGCAGCTTCTATTTTTGGAGTTCGGCTACCTCCAGCTGCACAAGCTTTTTCGTCTTCTCGATGTTGGATGAATGTCCAACTTTGAAGGAACCGAGCTTGACCTCTTCGGGGGTTACTACCTCTTCGCCATATAGCCCGAAAGGAGTGAAGCTTGTCGCCCTTGATCTTGATATGTTATGTAACACCCCCGGTGTTACTATTATTAAAAACGTGACATGTCATCATACGCATCCGCAAAGCATCCATGTTTAGCTCACCATGAAGTGCATGGAACTAAAACAAGTTTAATTGTAGCATTGTTTGAGTTGTTGGAGGGAAAGACGCAAAAAAAATCGAAACCGACAAGTACCCCCATTGAAAACCCTAATTCCATGCCCCTCTTTTACCCCTCTTCTATATTTCAAAATTTATCAAGAATTTGAGGGTGGTTCCAAAAACAACTTTGTAGAGTAATTTTGAGTTCAAAAATAAAGAGTAATTTTCGACAAACCCTAGTTTTTGTCCTATATTCAAATTTCAAAATCCAGTCCAAATCTCAAAAAGTTTTGAATACCAAAGTTGTAGATCTTGAAAAATTAAGCAATTTTTATTTTTGGAGATTTTCAAGTTTAGTCCAAAATTTTGAAGTAATTTAAAAGGGGATAAAACCCCAATTTGAATTCTTTTCAAATTTAAACTTCAATTCAAAAATTATTTGAAATTTTGAAAAACTGTTTATACCAAAGTTGGAGAGCACAGAAGTTGGAACAACTTTGCTTTTTGGAGATTTTCAACTATTATTCAAAATTTCGGAGTAATTTGAAAAATGGAATTTAGGGCAGGGTTGCTACAGTGCCTGACGTCATCATCGTCCTCTTCCTCTCACTGTCGCCGGCGCCGCCGTGGCCTCCCGGGTTTTCCGGCGAGCCTTCTCGTCCTTGCGCCCGTGGAGAAGGTCGTGAAGCCACTGGCCACGTCCTCGACGACTCCTTGCTATAAATAGGCCGGCGAGGTCGTCGTGTTCCTCTTCTTCTCTTTTTCACCGCCGCCGGAACCGAGCTCGCCCGCCGCGAAACGCCGCCGCCGTCGAGCTCCCACTGCTCAAATCAACCACGCCATCGACTCCGCAATTCCTTCACGCTCCTTTCTAGCCTAGAAACGTAACCTCTAGCTCCCTAAATCGGCCGCACGAGATCGTTTCCCGAGGAACTCACCGGAGCGTCGCCGAGATCGACCTCGCCGTCGTCAGCTCCCCTCGGTAGGTCATAGCCTACACTTCTTCGTGTTATAGTTTCGCCTTGGTGTGTTGGTCATGGTCGGCTTGTCCGTTTTCACAACCAAGTCCCAGCTCACCGGAGCGCTTTCGCCCGGCGCCAAGATCCGCCTCGCCCGCCAGGCAACCTACTCGGTCCAACTCCGCCTCATCCAGGAGTTGCCAAACGAGCAGCGGTGAGCTTCTATATCGTGTTTCCGCCTTTGATTAGGTCGATTAGGGCCTAGAGCGCCGGCGTAGCCATGCAGTCTTTGCCATGGCCGCGGCTCGGCTCGAGGCGTGGGTAGGGACCTCTCGGAAACAGAATAGGACAAAGTCCGAGGGGTCTTTATGCAAAAAGCCGAGACTCATTTGAATAGTGTTTATTGTTGCTTTGTGATTAATCAAAATGGCAAGGTCATTTTTATAAAAATGCCAGGCCAAGCCAAAGGCGCGGGCAGGCCGAGTTGGGCTGGCCTGCTCTTCATGGGCCGACTCGGGCCACTTAAAGCCCGAGGTCCCTTTTTTTTTTTTCTTTTTAGGTTTTATTTATTTCTTTTACTTTGAATAGTATCTATTTTTGTTATTTTCATATAAAATCATATACTTGCTCTAAAATTATGAAAATTTTTGTATAGCCTTCCCATTAGATGTACTACCCAAGAAAAATACGAAACTTGGATTTTGAATATTTTGACATGATTTAAAAATATAAACTTTAATTGAAAAAGGTATCTTCCATGAATTTTAATAATTATTCTATTTATCTAAAAATCATGAAAATTATTTTGGTACTGTTTTATGACATGACCTATCTGTGTAAAATTTTTGGAGTCATTTTGAAATAAAATTATTTCATCCTTAGTCATTAAATAATTTATAATATGTTTTTAAATGTTTATAAAAGCAAAATCTTTGTTTTAAATAGAGTTGTTGGATTTCTTTTTGCGAACCTTGGATCATAACATATCAAATGGTCCTTGAGAACTCCTTTATGAAAGTAGGTAGTGTTGTAAGTTGGCTTTGTTGGCTTACAACTATATCGGGAAGGAAAGTTGTACTCAAGTTTTTATCATTTCATGTGATATCATTAAGCATCACGTTTACTTCCGCATCATGTAAAGCATATGTTTTCTCTCGTATAGTAACCGAAAGTGAACGGGAAGTCGTTGGTCAAGTTCCCGAAGAATACCCTGGTGAGACGGGAGTTGATCTTTATTGTGCCGACCCCGAGCCCGAAGTCGTCAACGAAGGCAAGCCCCGGTGCATTTAACTCTTTCCTTGATGTTTTACAAATCTTTATATCAATTATGCTTATGCTTTGTTGCATTAAGTAATTAGGAGTTGAGTGATAACCTAATTGCTGCATTACCATCCTTGATTACTTCGATACCGTCCTTGTTAACCGTTTTTAAATAAAAATGCCTAATTATGCTTAGGTTTTGATAGAAGTCGAATGATGATTTCATCGTTCGCGAGAAATAGGTTTTTGCTTTGGTTCCTGTCGAACCTGAATATGAGAAAGGATATACCATGATGTTAGTAGTGATAAATTTGAGATCGGACGGGACGTAGGTTGAAAAGCCGGCGGGATTGCCTAGCTGTGCTTGTCCCGTGTTGGTCGGTTAAGGACCGTCCGTTGTATGGCCTGAGTGAAGTCGGGACTATTGAACGCAAGTGCGCCTGAGGTCTTTTGACCAATGGCACGACTACCTGGGCGTCACCCCGGTTAGTTGAAATTAGTACTATCCACATACTCCGGTAAGCCAGATCTCGGGGGTG
The DNA here is from genome assembly GCA_015844335.1 of Chrysopogon serrulatus. Taxonomy (NCBI): domain Eukaryota; kingdom Viridiplantae; phylum Streptophyta; class Magnoliopsida; order Poales; family Poaceae; genus Chrysopogon; species Chrysopogon serrulatus. The sequence continues at coordinate 15,452 of JADLZL010001173.1, forward strand.
TGCCAAATCGGGAATGGCAACCACGCACTGGGAGTGGAGAGATGGCGGGAGTAGCAAGTACCCTCCCTACTTGAATGTTGGTACGGCGGTGGAGTACTGTACTCTCGGGTGGCGCAGGCCTCGTTCCCGTTTTGGACGAACCGAGTTGAAGGTTGATATATGCAAGCTTAAGTGCTACATATGTCGTGTGGTAAGGACTCCCCAGCTGGGTTAATCGATTTCGAAATCGCCGTTGCTTCTCGGTTATGGAGACCCGATTTCCCTGACCTTCATCGTAGTAAAGTATGGATCATGGAAAGTAAGAAAAGAAAGATGGTTATTTGATAAATGCTTGATCTAGTATAGGTTTGCTTAAAACTTTGAAAATAAGGGCTCACTTTTAGTAAGCTTTTTCGCAAAACCTTTTGTCTCTTGCTAAAGCCTTACCTTAAATCCCTTAAGCCTGCATTCCTAAGGTTCTCCTCTTTTCTTAGTCGGGTAAGTCTTGTTGAGTACTCCCGTACTCAGGGTTCTTTAACCCTTGTTGCAGGAGAAGGTCATGGATAGATGTGTTTTGGTACCTGCTGCATGACGGTGTCTTTGCGGGAGGAAAAATGATGATTTAGTAATGATGAAACCCTTTGGGCAGGGTTTGTGAGTTGTACTATGTATAAGGTTATTAAAACTACACTCCACTAATATGGTTTGTAATAAGGTCATTTATGTTTAACTTAGTTTGAATAACTGGTTTGTAAATTATGGTTATGTAATCTTTCCGCTTGATACTCGATTATATTGAATAAACCTGTTGTAATATGTAATGACTCGTTAATGAGATTACGTCGGAAGATTCACAAGATTTTTTAAATTATTGGAAACTCGTATGCTAAAGAATCGAGGTCTTAAGGGCAATGATAAGTGCATGTGGGTCCGGTAATTTATAAGGTTCTTTGATTGGTACCAGAGCAGTGTCATTTCTTCTAAGTATTATTTTCCAAAAACTTCAAAACAATTTGAGTCAAATTATTTTAAATACTTAATTTGGTCCAAATTGTTTATGACTTATCTTTAATCATATTTATAAACCTTTACCTTATAATTTAAAGGTTCATAGTGGAGTAACATGTTATATTGCCCTATGTTATAAAAGTTTATATTATGTTAAAATCTTTTTACACGTAGTTTTCGAAGCCCGAGTCATGCATCATGTTTAATGAAATTGTTAATGGTCTTCCCCTTTAATATGGTTTGGGCTAAGTATATCAATCCTAATCTTGCTAACCTATTGACCCTCTCGATTCATCCTTTAATCCAATCTTATCTTTCTATAGGATGGCCAAACTTGCATCGTTCGATGAAGCGGATTTGGACCTAAGGGAGTCCCTCGTCATCAACTTGCGCTAGGAATGATCATGAGGCAAGTAGTAGTCGCCCTCGGACTCGTGATCAAAACAAAGATAAGGCCAAAGAGAAATTGCAAGAAGAAATAGAAAGATTGACAAGAGAGTTGACCAAGCCACAAGAGGAAGGGAAGAAGCTACTACCCAGATTGGTGAACTCTGGGGAGAGTTAGAGCGTCGTACAGACTGGACTATGAAGATTGTCAGCAAGCTTTATTTCAGATGGTTTATGAAAGAAATGAGCTTCAACAGGATCGTGACGAAGTGATCCAAGATAATCAGGAGTTAGCAGTTATTGTGCAGCAAATGGAAGAGCATCATAATAACACGCTTAAGGCCGCACAAAGCATATGGATAATCTTTTGAATCCGAATTATCAACAACAAGCAATGCAAGATGATTTAGGCATTGTGATTCAGGAAAATGAGATTGAAATGGAAAATGAAGAGGAAGCGGGAAATGAAGAGATAATACCTCTTAGTGATGAAGAAGAGCCTAAGGAGTTAGAGCCCTATATTGATAGTGAAGATGATGCATAAGCGGTTAAAAATAACGTTGTAAGATATGTTAGATAGTTATGAATATGTAAAACCTAGTGGGCCTGCTAGTTCTGCCTAAGTGCAGGGTTTTGTAATCTATAAGTAAACTCGTTTTATATGCTTGTTGTAACTTTTAAGATATCCATGAAAGTTTATAAGTAAATTTGGTTGTTTGTAACAGATGCCTCAGTCACCTACTAATGGTTCCTAGAGTCAGGGGGCTACACCTGTTCCACCTCAAATCCCTCTCAATCTGGCCGATGCCGTGGCAGCCCTAGTGAATGCCACTACAGAGAATAGTCGTCTTATGAGAGAATTGGCACAAAACCATCAGGGTGATCAACAAAATCATAGAAGGCGTCAGGATCATCAAAAGGGAACAACCTATCCTGACTTCACTGATACTCACCCTCCAGTGTTTAGTAGGGCAAATGAGCCTCTGGGAGCAAATGACTGGCTCCGCACTATGGAGCAAAAGTTTGAACTTATGGAATGCACTATCCATCAGAAGCCACACTTTGCAGCCCAGCAGCTTAGGGGTGCCGCAGGAGCTTGGTGGGCAACTTTTCTCGATGTGCAGCCACCTGGTCATCGTGTAACTTGGGATGAGTTTTGTGAGGCTTTTCGAGCTCACTATATTCCGGAAGGGGTAATGGCCAAGAAGTTAGAAGAGTTCCTTGTTTTGAAACAAGGAAATCAGACAGTGATGCAATATGTAGGCCAATTCAATCAATTGTCTCAATATGCACCTGAACACGTGGATACAGACCTCAAGAAGAAGAAGTGGTTCTTGCGTGGACTAGATGCAAAACTCCGCACAATGATGACTACCGCTGAGACACATATCGGGAAGTGGTGAATTTAGCACTTCATGCAGAGGAGAATTATCGTAAGCATAAGGAGGCCAAGAATAAAAAGAAGAATGTGTTGTCAGGATCCTCTGGTGGTAAATCTAAGCGTCAGAAGATTATTTATCATCCTATCAACCACTATCGTCCTCCTTACCGTCCACCACAATTCCAGCCTAGGCCACAGGCATATATCCAACCTGCTGCCCCATCTTTTTATCCACGTCAGCCGAATGTCCCTGGTTTTCGTAACACCACTCCACCAACTCACAACTTTCCATGTTACAAGTGTGGAAAGCCAGGCCACTTTGCAAAGAATTGTCCCAATCCTCCACTATATAATCCTCGGTTATTCCGGATCTTACGAGGTCAACAAAGATAACAAGCCCAATAATCGTGGTGGCTGAAGGCAAGGGTGATAAGAAGACCGGACGTGTCTTCTACACCCTGCATCGAAGAGATCCCCGCGGGGAGAGCCCGTGATGATGGTACGCGTTTCTCGTTGCAAATCACCCCGCAATTACCTTATTTGATTCAGCGCATCACATACATTCATCAATAGAACATTTGTTATGAATCATGCAATACCAATTGGGGAAACCAAATCGGATTTCTTTATACAGTCACCCGGGGGACGTTTGAATACTAAGGAAATGGTACATCAAGTACCTATAAAGTTAGGAGGACATGATTTTCCCACTAATATGATTATATTAAAGGATCAAGATATAGATGTGATCCTGGGTATGAATTGGATGTATCAGCATGGGGCTGTCATCGATGCTTTGAATAGAACCATAAAGGTGAATATACCTGGTAATAATTCTCAACTTCTTATTCAACTCCCTATCCCTAAGAGGACAGGTTTGAGAGAAATCAGTGCCACTTTAGTCAAGGAAGTACAAGATATTCCGGTAGTGTGTGAGTTTCCCGATGTTTTTCGGATGATCTACCCGGCTTACCACCCGATAGAGATGTTCAATTCAATATAGACCTAAAGCCAGGCACAACCCCAATATCCAGGAGAGCATATAGAATGCCCCCTAAAGAATTAGCAGAGCTGAAAACTCAATTACAAGAATTGTTGGATAAAGGTTTTATTCGGCCCAGTTCTTCGCCCTGGGGTTGTCCTGCAATATTTGTGAAGAAGAAGGATAATACCCTAAGGATGTGCATTGATTACCGTCCACTGAATGAGGTGACAATTAAGAATAAGTATCCCTTGCCCCGCATTGATCTACTCTTTGATCAACTTGCTGGAGCCAAGGTCTTCTCTAAGATTGATCTGAGATCAGGATATCATCAGATAAAGATCAATCCAAAGGATATTCCAAAGACTGCTTTCACCACCATATATGGTTTATATGAGTACTTAGTGATGTCTTTTGGATTAACCAATGCTCCAGCTTATTTTATGTATCTGATGAATTCAGTTTTCATGCCAGAACTTGACAAATTTGTAGTAGTTTTTATTGATGATATATTGATATATTCCAAGACCAAAGAAGAACATGCTGAGCATCTCCGGATTGTCTTGACTCGTCTACGAGAGCATCAGTTGTATGCCAAGTTTAGCAAGTGTGCTTTCTGGTTGGAAGAAGTCCAATTCTTGGGTCATGTGTTGTCAGCCGAAGGAGTCGCAGTTGATCCAAGCAAAGTGAAGGATATCCTCAACTCGAAGCCGCCTACCACTTTGTTCATCAAGTTCGTAGTTTCCTAGGAATGGCGGGCTATTACCGTCGTTTTATTCCGGATTTCTCCAAAATATCAAAGCCTATTACTGAATTGCTAAAGAATCAAACCAAGTTTGTGCGGTCCTCGAGAATGTGAAAAAGCTTTTCGGACTACGAAGAAATTATTGACTCTTGCACGGTTCTTGCAAACCCGATATTGAAAAGCCATTTGATGTCTACCGTGATGCTTCGTATCGGTATTGGGTGTAATCGATGCAAGAAGGAAAAGTTATTGCCTATGCCTCTCGACTTGACTCAAGCGTCATGAAGAACATTATCCAACTCATGATTTAGAGCTAGCAGCTGTTGTTCATGCATTGAAGATTTGGCGTCATTACCTTTTAGGTAATACATGTCATATTTATACAGATCACAAGAGTTTGAAATACATTTTCACTCAGTCTGAACTCAATATGAGGCAACGAAGGTGGTTAGAATTAATCAAAGATTATGATTTAGAATTGCATTATCATCCGGGCAAGGCTAATGTTGTTGCGAATGCACTCAGTCGAAAGTCTCAATGCAATTGCTTGATTACAAAACTGACAAAAAGAACTTTATGTGAAGATATGGAAAAGCTCAACTTACAGATTGTTGAACAAGGGACTCTAGCCAATACTATTGTTGAATCAACCCTCGAGATCGGATCATTGTTGCACAATGTAAAAGTAGAGGTATAGCTCATATCAAAGAAAAAGTTAAAAGCGGGGAAACCTACTTGTTTTAGAATTGATGAATCGGATATATTGTGGTTCAAGAATCGTCTGGTAGTACCAAAAGTTCCTGAACTACGTCAACAAATCCTTGATGAAGCACATTTGACAAGATACTCTTCATCCGGGGAGTACCAAAATGTATCGGGATTTGAAAATGAGATTCCGTGGACCAAGATGAAAATAGAAATTGCTAGTTATGTGGCTAAAGTGTGACACTGCGGGTAAAGGCCGTACATATGAAAACTACAGGGAGAATTAAATCCATTGCCTATTCCATCCTGGAAGTGGGAAGATATTAGTATGGATTTTATTGTTGGCTTACCGGGACAAACAAAGGGTTTTAATTCTATTTGGGTTATTATTGATCGTCTTACCAAGATAGAACATTTCCTACGGTAAAAGGTAATTATGCCGCAAAAACCTATGCTGAATTATATATCGGTCGGATTTTCGGTCTTCATGGGGCAATCGAAGCATATTGTATCGATAGAGGTTCCCTATTCATGTCTAAGTTTTGGAAGCAGATGCAAAAATCATTGGGTACTAAACTTATTCATAGTTGACTTATCATCCCCAAAACCGCAGTCGACAAAAAGAGTCAATCAAATACTTGAAGATATGTTACGAGCCTGTGTCCTCAACTATCCGAAAAAGTGGGATGAATGTTTACCATTAGCGTAATTTGCATACAACAACAGCTTATCAAGAAAGTATTAAAATGGCACCATTTGAAGCCTTATATGGTCGAAGGTGTAGAACCCCACCGAACTCGGGTCCGAGCACGGAGAAAGGTGGTATTTTGGGGTAGATATGGTTAAAGAAGCCGAAGAAAAAGTTCGACTCGTGCAAACATATATAAAAAGGCAGCTCAATCTCGACAAAAAGAGTTATGCCGATAAAAGACGTCAGCCTTTAACTTTTGACGTGGGAAGTTATGTTTATCTCAATGTATCCCCTATGAAAGGAGTGAATCGTTTCGGAGTTAAAGGAAAGTTAGCACCTCGATATATTGGTCCATTTCAGATCTTGGAAAGATGCGGAAAGTTAGCATATCGCCCGAAGTTGCCGGAACACATGCCCGCCGTGCACAATGTTTTTCATGTGTCGCAATTGAAGAAATGTCTTTGAGTGCCCGACAGGGTAATTGATTTGGAAGGAATTGAACTTGAACCCGATCTAACTTACTCGAATATCCTATTCGAGTTTTGGATCGAAAAGATTGTGTCACTCGGCCCGAACAATCAAATGGTATAAGGTTCGAGTGGAACCAACATTCAGAAGAAGAGGCTACGGGAATCAAGAGTATCTACATGAACATTTCAGGAGTTCTATGCTTCTATTTAGATTATCTTTTCCTTTTTGTAAGGTGTAATTTATCCTTTTGAGTCATGTAAAATATAAAACCCCTACCTGTTTTTATGAATAAGTTTGAGATGTGTTCTTTTGACACATTTCCTTTCCCATTACTTAACCTAGGACTTTAAATCGGGACGAGATTTCTTTTAAGGGAAAGGTCAGAACACCCCCTCGGTGTTACTATTATTAAAAAACGTGACATGTCATCATACGCATCCGCAAAGCATCCATGTTTAGCTCACCATGAAGTGCATTGAACTAAAACAAGTTTAATTGTAGCATTGTTTGAGTTGTTGGAGGGAAAGACGCAAAAAAAAAAAATCAAAATCCGACAAGTACCCCCATTGAAAACCCTAATTCCATGCCCTCTCTTTTACCCCTCTTCTATATTTCAAAATTTATCAAGAATTTGAGGGTGGTTCCAAAAACAACTTTGTAGATCTGTCAAAAGTAAACAAAGTTGGTATTTTGAGTTTTTTTCAAGTTTAGTTCAAAAATAAAGAGTAATTTTGAATTCGACAAACCCTAGTTTTTGTCCTATATTCAAATTTCAAAATCCAGTGCAAATCTTAAAAAAGTTTTGAATACCAAAGTTATAGATCTTGAAAAATTAAGCAATTTTTATTTTTGGAGATTTTCAAGTTTAGTCCAAAATTTTGAAGTAATTTAAAAGGGGATAAAACCCCAATTTGAATTCTTTTCAAATTTAAACTTCAATTCAAAAATTATTTGAAATTTTGAAAAACTATTTATACCAAAGTTGGAGAGCACAGAAGTTGGAACAACTTTGCTTTTTGGAGATTTTCAACTATTACTCAAAATTTCGAGTAATTTGAAAAATGGAATTTAGGGCGTGGTTGCTACAATTGCTCGACGTCATCATCGTCCTCTTTTCTCCGCCGGGCGCCGTCGTGGCCTCCCGGGTTTTCCGGCGAGCCTTCTCGTCCTTGCGCCCGTGGAGAAGGTCGTGAAGCCAGCGCCCACGTCCTCGGCGACTCCTTGCTATAAATAGGCCGGCGAGGTCGTCGTGTTCCCTCTTCTTCTCTTTTCACCGCCGCCGGAACCGAGCTCGCCCGCCGCGAACGCGCCGCGCCGTCGAGCTCCCACCGCTCAAATCAACCACGCCATCGACTCCGCAATTCCTTCACGCTCCTTTCTAGCCTAGAAACGTAACCTCTAGCTCCCTAAATCGGCCGCACGAGATCGTTTCCGAGGAACTCTTGGGGCGTCGCCGAGATCGACCTCGCCCGTCGTCGGCTCCCCTCGGTAGGTCATAGCCTACACTTCTTCGTGTTATAGTTTCGCCTTGGTGTGTTGGTCATGGTCGGCTTGTCGTTTTCACGACCGAAGTCCTACTCACGGAACGCTGCTCGCCGCGCCGCCGCATCCGCCTCGCCCGCCGGCAACCTACTCCGGTCCAACTCCGCCTCATCCGAGTTGCCAAACGAGCCGCGGTGAGCTTCTATATCGTGTTTCCGCCTTTGATTAGGTCGATTAGGGCCTAGAGACGCCGGCGTAGCCATGCCAGTGCTGCCATGGCCGCGCGCTCGGCTCGGGCGTGGGCAGGGACCTCTGGAAACCAGAATAGGACAAAGTCCAGGGGTCTTTATGCAAAAGCTGAGACTCATTTGAATAGTGTTTACTGTTGCTTTGTGATTAATCAAAATGGCAAGGTCATTTTTATAAAAATGCCAGGCCAAGGCGCGGGCAGGCCGAGTTGGGCTGGCCTGCTCTTCATGGGCCGACTCGGGCCACTTAAAGCCCGAGGTCCCTTTTTCTTTTTCTTTTAGGTTTTATTTATTTCTTTTACTTTGAATAGTATCTATTTTTGTTATTTTCATATAAAATCATATACTTGCTCCAAAATTCTGAAAATTTTTGTATAGCCTTCCCATTAGATGTACTACCCAAGAAAAATATGAAACTTGGATTTTGAATACTTTTGACGTGATTTAAAAATATAAACTTTAATTGAAAAAGGTATCTTCCATGAATTTTAATAATTATTCTATTTATCTAAAAATCATGAAAATTATTTTGGTACTGTTTTATGACATGACCTATCTGTGTAAAATTTTTGGAGTCATTTTGAAATAAAATTATTTCATCCTTAGTCATTAAATAATTTATAATATGTTTTTAAATGTTTATAAAAGCAAAATCTTTGTTTTAAATAGAGTTGTTGGATTTCTTTTTGCGAACCTTGGATCATAACATATCAAATGGTCCTTGAGAACTCCTTTATGAAAGTAGGTAGTGTTGTAAGTTGGCTTTGTTGGCTTACAACTATATATCGGAAGGAAGGAAAGTTGTACTCAAGTTTTTATCATTTCATGTGATATCATTAAGCATCACGTTTACTTCCGCATCATGTAAAGCATATGTTTTCTCTCGTATAGTAACCGAAAGTGAACGGGAAGTCGTTGGTCAAGTTCAAGAAAAGAGTGAATACAAATCTTTATATCGGTGAGACTTTGTTGCATTAAGTAATTAGGAGTAGATCTTTATTGCTGCATTACCATCCTTGACCAGGTTAGTTGAAATTAGTACTATCCACATACTTTGGTTCCGGTAAGAATACCATGATCTCGGGGTGTGCCAAATCGGAATGGCAACCACGCAGGAGGAGTGGAGAGATGGCGGGGAGTAGCAAGTACCCTCCCTACTTGAATGTTGGTGCCAAACGGGAATGGCGGCGGTGGAGATATTTGTACTCGGCGTGGCGCAGCCTCGTCCCCGTTTTGGACGAACCGAGTTGAAGGTTGATATATGCAAGCTTAAGTGCTACATATATCGTGTGGTTAGGGATCCCCAGCTGGGTATAATCGATTTCGGAATCGCCGTTGCTTCTCGGTTATGGAGACCGATTTCCACGACCTTCATCGTAGTAAAGTATGGATCATGGAAAGTAAGAAAAGAAAGATGGTTAGTTGATAAATGCTTGATCTAGTATAGGTTTGCTTAAAACTTTGAAAATAAGGGCTCACTTTTAGTAAGCTTTTTTTCTTAAAAACCTTTTGTCTCTTGCTAAAGCCTTACCTTAAATCCCTTAAGCCTGCATTCCTAAGGTTCTCCTCTTTTCTTAGTCGGGTAAGTCTTGTTGAGTACTCCCGTACTCAGGGTTCTTTAACCCTTGTTGCAGGAGAAGGTCATGGGCGATGTGTTTTGGTTTTCTTTGCATGACGGTCTTTGCGGGAGGAAAAAATGATGACAGTAATGATGAAACCCTTGGGGCGGGGTTTGTGAGTTGTACTATGTATAAGGTTATTAAAACTACACTCCACTAATATGGTTTGTAATAAGGTCACTTATGTTTAACTTAGTTTGAATAACTGGTTTGTAAATTATGTTTATGTAATCTTTCCGCTTGATACTCTGAATTATATTGAATAAACTGTTGTAATACTGCAATGACTCGTTAATGAGATTCTGTCGGAAGATTCACAGTACTTTTAAATTATTGGAAACTCGTGTGCAGTAATCAGAGGTCTTAAGGGCAATGATAAGTGCATATGGGTCCGGTAATTTATAAGGTTCTGTTACGTGTTATGTCCCCAGACAACAACTATCATCTCTTCTGGCCATTTTCCCTTTTTTGCTTCATGTAGTGACTTGGATACGGTGAGAAAATGAGGCCATTCGCCTTTTCTCTTGCTCTGTTGTATTTGTGGATGATAAACTAACGCAAAAGATAGTTTAATGCCAAGTTCTTCGCAGAAATTCCTGAAATCGGTTGAGTCAAAGCGCTTTCCATTGTCTCTTGTGATGTAGCTTGGTACACCAAATTGGCATATTATTCGTTTGCCAAATGAATTTTATGAGAGTTGTTGATGTGATCCTGGCCAAGGCTTTGGCTTCAATCCATTTGGTGAAGTACTCTAATGCTAATGCCGCATATTGCACATTTTCGAGGGGCTGCTGGTAATTTCCCGACTATGTCAACACCTGTAACACCCCCTGGTGCTACGAGATCGCTTAGCACCACGATTAAGGCTCATGAGAAATAATCAAAACAAAACCGTAAATAAAAATGTTTAACGCATAAAGTCTTTTTCCTTGTTCGCAATATATCGAGTAAGGTTTAAAACTAAATTTTATTGGACATGTTACTATATTAATTAATTATTGTGTAATTTATTTTTATCTTATATAAATTTTCTTAGATGTATATATGTATATATGAATGCATGAGTGTAGATTATTGGCAAGGAAATAGTAACATAATTATTTATATGTTTAGTTGGATAAAAGAAAAAAAAAGTGGATCTCGTGTCTCATGTATACCTTGTACCGTGTGTAGCCAACTTTTATTGAGTAGATATATATAGAGGTATATGTATATTCATTCATGTATTTCATATGTGTTAAGGCAAGTGAAAAAGTGTATAAAAATATTAATGTAAGTCCTTCTTTGGTCGTGATAAATCGAGAAAGATTTGAAAAGTAAATCTTGTGAGCTAACTAATGTAGAATATATATACGTGTATATGTGTGGCTCGTGCTTAGCTTTGGATAGTAAATATATACGTGTATATATGGGTTTGTCTCATGCTAATGCGTTTGGCTAGCTAACAGTTCTGATGATTTATATATGAATCACACTGCTGCCCGTGCAGCAGTAGTTGTTGCTGCTTCGGCGTGCGAACGTCTGCTGCTGTTGTCGTCGTCATCTTAAATGACGCTGCTGAGCTGCCCTCCTTTCCTCCTCTCTTCCTCCACGTGCTATGTTACTATCTATACCCTAGTACTACGTTGTTTTGCCTTTGTCGCTCGTGGCTAAGCACCTAATCCAAGCCACGCGTGCAGCACTGCTAGCTTGGCTTGTCGTTCCTTCTTAACTCTAGACGCTGAGGGCTTTAGTCTAAATCAAGTAATGGCGATGCACGCGTAAGACGGTCCGGCCGCTTGCATGGCCGCAGAGCTGGATTGCGAACGTGTGGGCTTGGCGCTGGCACTGCGGTGCCGTCGCGTCCATCTGATCTCTGCTGCCGGCTGTAGGTTGCTGCTGCTCTCTGTCGTGCCTGCCGCTGCTCGCGCACGAGGCCACGCTCGTCGTTGTTTTGCATTTTATAGTGTTGCAGCCGCACTGCCGAACCTACAGGATGAGCACGAGGTCCAGCGCTAGCAGCAAGTCATCTGCTCCCTGCCAAGATGAGGTCTCGAACGCATTCTCTCTACCTAGCCAGTGTCGCTGTGCTGTGTTGCACCGTCATTTCCTCTTGGGTTTGTTTAGAGCTCCAATTTTCCCCCCAAATTTCACTATGCAAAAAGAAGATTCCTAAACTAATTACACAGTTTAGATGTATATTGTGAGACGATTCTTTTGAGCCTAGTTACGCCATGGTAGGATAACATTTACCACTAACAAACGAAACATGCTACAGTGTACGATGTGACATACATGTCCCATCCGTCCAAAATTTTGCCCAAACGTTTGGGCTCTAAACACAGCCACTTGAATGGTGGTTGGCCTCGCCAGCAATGTTGATGTGCCTCTACGTACCTCCTCTGAAGCCAGCATGTGGGCATGTCCCTAAGTTGCTTGCATCCCTCTACTGCACTTGACTAAACCACCACAGTCGCCGCTCGCGTACGTAGCTCCACGAGCATATATGCATAGCTTCCATCTCCCTTCCAATACACGCAGCCCCAAGCATCCTGTGGCTCAACTCCTCGCACACAAGGGTAGCCATGGTAGTTGCCTAGATAGTCGAACCACATCGAGCTTCTATCACTCGCTGTCGTCGGCCAGTTTAGAATTTCCAAGCCACCGGTCCTCTCGCCGGCGTCGGGTCCGCCGCCGTATGCGTGCGCACGTGGCCAGTCTTCTTCCGACCCGGCCATCACCCCTGCACAAACCACTGTAAGCTGTTGATGCTCGCCATCCATTTGCCAGGCTATTAGCTGACTTAGCTTGCCGAACGCCGGCCGCCGCGCATAGTATCCGAGAGCTTCTCTCTACGTGCGTGAGCTCAGCGTAATAGGTGTCGTTAGCTTCTCGTTTCCAAAAGCCATCAAGTCTTCTATAGTTTGTAAAACATAGTTTGTTTGCTGATGATACTAAATAGCTTGTTGTCTTAATCATTCGAGCTAGCTTAGATAGAATACCGCCGTGTGCTTAGTTTCGCAAGTTGTTGCTCGGTACGTGCATGCTCAGAGTGATGAGCGTTGTTAGCTTTCTGTTGTTCGTTCTTCAAAAGTGACCCATATTTACTGATCTTGTATTTTCAATAGAAAACATTATAGTTGTCCAAAAATTACGAAACTAGTTTTGTTAGTTTGGTAATATCATGCTCTGTCTGTTAGTATAATTATTTCATATATTTCTATAATTTTTGTAGCTTTGTAATAATTAGTTTGTTAAGGTAACTAATGTGCTATAGTTAAATATGGATAACTAAAGTAAAGAAAAAACGTTGGTTTTGAATATAGCTAAAGCACTCGTTCGGAAATGACGTCTCTCTTGACCGTGTTGCCGCGAGCTTAGTACGTGGCCGTTAGAGTTAGCTCGTTAGCTTGCGGAGCGTAACACGTTGCTTGTTACGATTGCCTTGTTTATTTATGTGTTTGCGCTGCATCCACGCATGTCATGTTAGGAGCGTCGATGGATCACGGAATCATCTGGAGTTGCTGAAAAGATGGTGTCCTGATGATCGTGTCACCATGATGGAATGCTAACTTTGGTTAAATCTTACCCAGGCAAGCCCCGGTGCATAACCCCTATTATTTCTGCACTTTATAAATATGTTTGTGCATTTACGTTTTCAGGAATTGAATGGAAATCCACTTGCATATATATCCTTATCCTATGAGTCTTTACTAGCATGACAGGATCGTGTAGAATGCTATGCTATAGGTCTTCGGTAGAAGACGAGTGATTGCCTGTCACTCGCGAGATATAGGGAAATATTTATTATTATTGTGTTACTATCACATGGAATATATATATGGATAATAATTGGAGACCTGGCGGGACTGTACTTGGATTTGAATTTGGACTTGGACTTGGTTAGGCAACGAGCGAGGCTCTAGTTGCGGTTGTCCCTTTGTGTCGATTAAGGACCATTCGTGGCAATGGATGTTGGTTAGGTCACGATCTCATTATCCTGATCACATACTTGCTTATGGGAGCGGGGAAGACTCGCATTCTTTTTGTCGTGGGTTCGGCTCTTTTCAGGACCAGCTTGATTGAGGCGGGGAAAGGTGGAGGTCCTTGCACCGCATTGAGGCCGGGCCTCAAGTGCGGGGGCTTGGAGTCCAAGTTTGGGGCGGGGACTGGACCCCTCGGCAGGAGTGGAATGAGTTAGTCTTTGCTTGTGCGAATTTTAGTGACACAAGCGAGGCGTGTGTTTTTCGGGGTACCCAGCTGGGAGACATTGATTCGCGAATCGCCGCCGAGGCGGTACGACTTGACTGGTATCTGGCACCGTAGTAAGAAGTGGAATCTGAAAGATGGAATTAAGATGGATCTGATTGCTTACCACATGCTTGAAAGTAGCATAGGTGCTTACCTAGAATGGTTGGATAAATGAACTAATCTTATTTGCTAATAAAAGTGAATATAAGGATGCACTTCTAGTAATGCTTCTTGCCAACGCAATGAAACCACAAGCCAAAAAGCCTTGCATATCCTTGGAGTCTTTTATTTCCTCCCCGCGGGTAAGTCTTATGGAGTACAATTGAGTACTGGGGTTTGTTCTACCTGTTGGTGTGACAGTCTTTGATAAAGCCGACTTTTTGTGTGTGGAAATCTCTGGTGGGCTCGAGAGAATTTCCGGCGTTGCGGACATAGAGTTTATTTAAATCTCTCATCAAAAATGAATTTTAGAAATTTTATTTCCGTTGATGAAAAACTCTGATGTTGTAATTAAAGTGATGTATGAGATGGTTAAGAATGTTGTAAGCTTTACTCTATAGAAAATTGTGGATTTTCGAGTTCTCCCTCCTGGGTGTGCTCGGCCGAAACGTTTGAATTAGCTCACCGTTGGGGTACTTAGTGTCTAATGGAAGACAAAGCGCCTCTAAATGTGTGTTACTTCAGGCGGTTACGCCACAACACCCCAACGTTGCAAGGGCAGTCGGAATAATTGATCTTGTCAGTTCTTTGGGAGGTTACGTTTCTTTGCAAACATTTGACAATTCTCGCATGTTTTGACAACTTGCTTGGCGTCTTCACCGCTTGTCGGCCAATAGTATCCTTGCCTCATGGCTCGATGTGCAATTTCATGGGGGCCTCCTGCGCACCACACATCTCAGCATGCATTTCGTTGAGCAACTTTACCCTTCTTCTCTACTTATGCATTTTAGCCGGGGCCACCATACCGTCTTTGTAAAGATTCTCTCCAATTATTGAGTAATGTTTAGTTCTTGATTTCATTCTTTTGTATTTCATGCCTACTTTCCGGTTCATAAGTTCCCTTCGAGAAATGCAAAAATTGGTGCCCTCAGTCTTGACTTGCTATAGCATGAATCGCCTTTGGGTTCTCCTCTTCCTCTCTAATCGCTTTTGCGATCAATGTCCGAAAAGAAGACGTGCAGGGGAGTTGGAGTGCCGATTCTTTGCTGCCTTGGCTAGCTGATGCGCTCGAGTTCTCATTCCTCGGGACATATTTGATTGTGAAACCCACAAAGTACTTTTCCATATTCGAGCTGGCGCTAGATATTTGGCTAACTCGGGCTCTCTTGCTTTGTGTATTCTTTTCCAGTGGGGCTGTAACTACTTGTGAGTCGGTGTGGCTGTAACTACTTGTGAGTCGATTTTTATAATGCACCTCCTAACCCCCCAAAGCTCGTAATTTACGGAGCTCGAGAAGCCACTTCATATTCATTTGCATTGTTAGTAGTTAGAAAGCGCAACGTGGCTGCATATCTGATCTTAGGCCCATTTGGTGGGGACGAACACCGCCGTGATTCTGGCTCCTTTCGCTCCCCAAGCGCCCGTCGCAATTAACGGTCCAAATTATGCATGCAGAACCGACCAATTTATAAAAGCATAAGTGAAAAATCACTCGCTAAGCAAGCAATTATCCCACTTAAGCCGTTATAAACCGGTAGTCCGGAAATCTCGAAGGATTTCAAACCAAACATCATCAACCAAGATCGTACAAGTTTAGCGTCACCATTCGCGCATGTTACAACATTTCGCAAATAGTTCAACAATATCGAGTGCGGAAATAAAGTTATTACAAACCGAAGTTCTTCAAATCCAAGTAGCGGAAACAAGATAGTTTTAAAAGTTCAACCCACACACACAAACTTAGGTTTAATACGATTACCCGGCTGATGATCAATCCACAAAAGCAAGTAGGGAGAGTAGTAAGAGCGACCATTGCCCTTTGGTGCTTAATCCCTTTGAAAAAGACAGGTCTCAAGAGTACCCGTGGTAGGTATGCCCGTCTGCACAAACAACAAGCGGGAAAAACCACGAGTACGAGGATGTACTCGGCTAGACTTACCCGCCCGACTCAAAGTAAAAGACTCCAAGGAGTATGACCGGGCTTTATCAGGGGATAGCTTGACTCTTTTTTGAAAAGCGGTAGTAACATTTAAAGTGATAGCTCGGCTTAATCATTCCTATTTATGCTAAGTGAGCACCTGTACTATGCATCATTATAGTATATTAATCATGATTCAATAGCTTAACTCATCATTATCATTAACCACATTTCATAAATCATTACTAATGATGGTGCAGTCAAGTGGGTTCACTGTCCAGAACGATGGCGATTCGAACCGACATTACCGAGCTCGTGGGGGTATTCCCTGGCAAACCACACTCACCCGCTTAAAGTGAGCTACGTGTCACCCGTGGGCACGTGATCCAGAAGAATGCACGCGACTTCGATAGAACCAATATCGACTCGTGGACCGCCCGACGAATACCTTAGCCAACATGCCGGACCTCGACTTACTTCTTCGCGCGCGGTGGTCCCCATCCATCTCCAAGACGGCAAGGCGAACGGATCGAGAACCGGCCCTGATAGTGTTAGGGCTTCACGGTCGGAAGTGCTTATCCCGCCTGCTACGAGGCACGCTGCTCAACATGACTTGGGGTACAACAACCGTGACGGTCCTTAATCGACACTGCATCGGAATCACTATGGTCCAACAACCCCACAAGACTCCGTCCTGCCTTCAATTATCAACCATAGCCATTAACCG
>JADLZL010001175.1:0-36516 GCA_015844335.1 Chrysopogon serrulatus
TCGCATGTTCGATGTACGGCTTTCGGGGAAGCGTCATAAAGAAGTGTGCAAAAATTTTATTACCTTAGGATGCTGCGTCTTCGGTGATGTGTGGAACAAGTCGCCCAGGCCTTACCACATTTAGAGTTAGTGGTAATCTCGCCGCGTTCGATGCGACTTTTTAGGAAGCGCTTTGAAGTGTGCAAAAATTTTTTTGCACGGATGCTGCTTTTCGATTGGCGATGGAACAAATTGTGCGTCGTTAGTACGATTGGAGTCGGGTGGTAATCTCGTCATACGTTTGGTGCACGAGCTTTCAGCACCGAAGTGTGAAATTTTTTTGTTGCACGGATGCTCGTCTTCGGTGATGTGGAACAAGTCGCCGGTGGTGCACGGTGGATTCGGTGGTAATCTCGTCGCCGTTCGATGTACAACTTTAGGGAGGCGCAGAAGTGTGCAAAATTTTTATTTGCACGGATGCTCGTCTTCGGTGATGTGGAACAAAACTTTCGGTCGTTACACCACGATTGGAGTCGATGGTAATCTCGTCGCCGTTCGATGCCCGGCCTTCGGCGCTTGCGAAGTGTGCGATAGTGCTGTGCGCGGGCCTTGCGCCCAGCAGGTGGCGTGGAACAAGTGCGCGGTCGTTACCACGATTAGAGTCGGTGGTAATCTTATCGCATGTTCGATGCCACAGCTTTTGGGAAGCGCACCGAAGTGTGCAAAATTTTTTGTTTTGGGATGCGTCTTGTTGATGATAATACTGGAACAAGTCACGCGGTCCGTACCACATTTGGAGTTAGTGGTAATCTCGCCTTGCACGTTCGTGCACAGCTTTTGGGAAGGAGCACCCGAAGTGTGCTAAAAATTTTTGTTGCACGGATGCTCGCCTTAGGTGGCGACGTGGAACAAGTCGCCCGTCGTTACCACGATTGAGTCGGTGGTAATCTCGTCGCACGTTTGATGTCAAACTTTCGGGGAGGCGCACGGTATGTGCAAAATATTTTTTGTTACCGCAAGGGATGCTGCGTCTTTGGTGATGTGGAACAAGTCTTGCGGTCCGTGCCACGTTTGGAGTTAGTGGTAATCTCGCCATACGTTTGATGCACAGCTTTGGGGAAGAACACGAAGTGTGCTAAAAATTTTTGTTGCTTTCGGAGGCTTCGCCTTAGGTGACGTGGAACAAGTGCGCCCGTCGTTACACCGCGATTGGAGGTCAGTGGTAATCTAAATGCGCATGTTCAATGCGGCTTTCGGGGAAGGCGCACCAGAAATTGTGCAAAAAATTTTGTTGCACCGGGATGCTCGTCTTTGGTGATGTGGAACAAGTGCGGTCTTACCACGTTTAGAATTGGTAGTAATCTCATCGCTTTTTGGGAGGGCTTTGGGGGGGGTGTGCAAAAAAATTTTTGTTGCCCGGATGCTCGCCTTAAGTGGCGTGGAACAAGTGCGCCGTCGTTACCACGATTGGGTCAGTGAGTATTCACCGTCGCCGCGTTCGATGCGGCTTTCGGGAAGCGCGCGAGGAAGTGTGCAAAAAAATTTTGTTGCATCGGATGCTGCCTTAGGTGACGTGGAACAAGGTAATGCGATCGTTACACGATTGGAGTCGATGATAATCTCGCACGTTTGACCGGCTTTTCGAAAGAGCACCGAGTGTGCAAAAATTTTTGTTGCACCAGATGCTGCGTCTTCGGTGATGTGGAACAGTGCGGTCTTACAACATTTAGAGTTACCACTCATCATACCGCGTTGTGCACGGCTTTTTAGAGTGTGCAAAAAAAAAATTTTGCACGGAATGCTTTCGCCTTAGTTGACATGGAACAAGTGTGCGGTCATTACTACGATGGGGTCGATTGTAATCTCGTCGCGCGTTCGATGCGGACTTTCGAGCGCACGGAAAGGGGTGAAATTTTTTTTTTTACACGGATGCCGTCTTCGGTGATGTGGAATTCAAAGATGCTGGCAGTCGTTACCCACGATTGGAGTCGATGGTAATCTCGTCGCTTTATTCGATGCTGACTTTCGGGAAGCACTAGAAGTGTGCAAAATTTTGTTGCACCGGATGCTCACCTTAGGTGGCGATGGAATAGGTGCTTGTGCGGTCGTTATCACCGATTGGGGTCAGTGATGATGGTAATCTAATTATGCGTTCGTGCGGCTTTGAGCGCGCCGAGTGTGCAAAAAATTTTTTTGTTGCATTAGATGCTCGCCTTAGGTGACGTGGAACAAGTATTGCAGTCGTTACCCCGATTAGAGTCAGTGGTAATCTCGCCATACGGCGTGCGGCTTTTCCGGGAAGCGCCACGGAAGTGTGCAAAAATTTTTTGTTGCCAGGATGCTCACCAGCAGTTGATGTGGAACAAGTGTCGCGGTCGTTGAAATGCGATTGGAGTCGAGTGGTAATCTCGTCATGCGTTCGGTGCCGCAGCTTTCAGCGCACGAGAGTGTGAAAATTTTTTTTTGTTGCACCGGATGCTCGTCTTCGGTGATGTAGAACAGAAGTGCGCGCGGTCGTTACCACGATTGGAGTTAGTGGTAATCTCGGCGTTCGATGCGCGACTTTCGGGGGCGCACTAGAAGTGTGCAAAAAAATTTTTGTTGCACCGGATGCTCGCCTTAGGTGGCGTGGAGCAGTCTTGTGATCGTTATCACGATTGGAGTCGGTGGTAATCTAAATCGCCTGCGTTCGATGCACGGCTTTCGGGAAAGGCGCACTAGAAGTGTGCAAAATATTTTTTGTTTGGACCGGATGCTCGTCTTTGGTGATGTGGAACAAGTGCGGCGGTCCTTACCACGTTTGGAGTTAGTGATTATCTCATCGCTTGCGTTCGATGCACAGCTTTTGGGAAGGGCACACGAAGTGTGCTACAAATTTTATTTGCACCACGGATGCTCGCCTTAGTTGATGTGGAACAAGTGCGCCGTCGTTACCACGATTGGAGTCGGTGGTAATCTCGTCGCACGTTCGATGCATAGCTTTTCGGGAAAGCGCGGAGGTGTGCAAAAAAAAAAATTTTTGTTGCACGGATGCTCACCTTAGGTGACGTGGAACAAGTGTGCAGTCGTTGCCACGACTGGAGTCAGTGGTAATCTCGTCGCACATTTGATGCCGGCTTTCGGAAAGCGCACCGAAGTGTGAAAAAAATTTTTTTGTTGCACCGGATGCTTTCGTCTTATTTGATGTGGAACAAGTGCGCGGTCGTTACCACGATTGGAGTCGATGGTAATCTCGTCGCACGTTCGATGCCACGGCTTTCGGCTGGCACGAAGTGTGCAATAAAATTTTGTTGCACCGGGGGCCTTGCGCCTTAGGTGGCGTGGAACAAGTGCGCGGTCGTTACCCCGATTAAGTCGGTGGTAATCTTATCGCATGTTCGATGCACAGCTTTTGGGAAAGCGCACCAGAAGTGTGCAAAAATTTTTGTTGTTGCCGGATGCGTCTTCGGTGATGTGGAACAAGTCTCTGGCGGTCCGTACCACATTTTGGGTAGTGGTAATCTCATCGCGCGTTCGATGCACAGCTTTTGGGAAGGGCACCAGAAGTGTGCTAAAAATTTTGTTACTTGGGATGCGCCTTAGGTGGCGTGGAACAAGTCTTGCCCGTCGTTACCACGATTGGAGTCAGTGATAATCTCATCGCGTTTGACCCGGCTTTCGAAAAAGAGCACGAAGTGTGCAAAAAATTTTTGTTGCACCAGATGCTTCGTCTTCGGTGATAATGGAACAAGTCTTGCGGTCCTTACCACATTTAGAGTTACCACTCGCCGCCGCGTTCGATGCGGCTTTTTGGGAAGCGCACCGAGAAGTGTGCAAAAAATTTTGTTGCACGAGATGCTCGCCTTGGTTGACATGGAACAAGTGTGCGGTCGTTACTACGATTGGAGTCGGTTGTAATCTAAATGCGCATGCGTTCGATGCCGCGGCTTTCGGGAGGCGCACGAGGTGTGCAAAAATTTTTTGTTGCACGGATGCTCACCTTAGGTGGCGTGGAACAAGTGTGCGATCGTTGCCCACGGCTGAGTCGATGGTAATCTCGTCGCACATTTGATGCACGGCTTTCGGGGGCGCACAGAAGTGTGCAAAATATTTTTGTTGCCACAGGATGCTCGTCTTTGGTGATGTGGAACAAGTGCGCGGTCCGTACCACGTTTGGAGTTAGTGGTAATCTCATCGCCCGTTTGATGCACAGCTTTGGGGAAGGGCACCGAAGTGTGCTAAAAATTTTGTTGCTCAGGCTTCGCCTTAGGTGGCGTGGAACAAGTGCGCCGTCGTTACCACGATTGGAGTCGGTGGTAATCTCGTCGCATGTTCAATGCGGCTTTCGAGGAGCGCTCAGTGTGCAAAAAATTTTTGTTGCTTTGGATGCTGCGTCTTTGGTGATGTGGAACAAGTGCGCGGTCCTTACCACGTTTAGGGTAGTGGTAATCTCATCGCTTGCGTTCGATGCACGGCTTTTGGGAAGGGCACCAGAAGTGTGCAAAAATTTTGTTGCCCGGATGCTCGCCTTAAGTGGCGTGGAACAAGTGCGCCGTCGTTACCACGATTGGAGTCGGTGGTATTCTCGTCGCGCGTTCGATGCGGCTTTCGGGGAGCGCACCAGAAGTGTGCAAAAAATTTTTGTTGCATCGGATGCTGCGCCTTAGGTGGCGTGGAACAAGTGTGCGGTCGTTACCACGATTGGAGTCGATTGATAATCTCGCCGCGTTTGACCCGGCTTTGAAAAGAGCACGCAGTGTGCAAAAAATTTTTGTTGCACCGGATGCTCGTCTTCGGTGATGTGGAACAAGTCTTTGGCGGTCCTTACCACATTTAGAGTTACCACTCATCGCGTTCGATGCGGCTTTTGGGAAGCGCACCAGAAGTGTGCAAAAAATTTTGTTGCACCAGATGCTGCGCCTTAGTTGACATGGAACAAGTGTGCGGTCGTTACTACGATTGGAGTCGGTTGTAATCTCGTCCCATGCGTTCGATGCGCGGCTTTCGGGCGCACGCACGGAAAGGGTGAAATTTTTTGTTGCACGGATGCTCGTCTTCGGTGATGTGGAACATAAGTCTTGGCGATCGTTACCACGATTGGAGTCGATGGTAATCTCGTCGCACATTCGATGCGACTTTTCGGGGGAAGCACACTAGAAGTGTGCAAAAATTTTGTTGCACCGGATGCTCACCTTAGGTGACGTGGAATAGGTCTTGTGATGCGTTATCACGATTGGGGTCAGTGGTAATCTCGTCGCCACGTTTCGATGCGGCTTTCGGGAGCGCACCAGAAGTGTGCAAAAATTTTTTGTTGCATTAGATGCTCGCCTTAGGTGGCGTGGAACAAGTGTGCAGTCGTTACCACGATTGGAGTTAGTGGTAATCTCATCGCCGCCGCAGCGATGCGGCTTTGGGAGAGCGCACGAAGTGTGCAAAAAATTTTTTGTTGCACCGGATGCTCACTGCTGAGTTGATGTGGAACAAGTGTGCGGTCGTTATGCGATTTAGGTCGATGGTAATCTCGTCGCGCGTTCGGTGCACCCGACTTTCAGCGCGAAGTGTGAAATTTTTTTGTTGCACGGATGCTCGTCTTCGGTGATGTAGAACAAGTGTCTTGTGATCGTTACCACGATTGGAGTTAGTGGTAATCTCGTCGCCGCGTTCGATGCGGCTTTTTCGGGGCGCACTAGAAGTGTGCAAAAAATTTTGTTGCCGGATGCTGCGCCTTAGGTGGCGTGGAACAGTGCGCGGTCGTTATCCACGATTGGAGTCGGTGGTAATCTGTTCGCACGTTCGATGCGCGGCTTTCGGGAGCGCACTAGAAGTGTGCAAAATATTTTTTTGTTGCCGGATGCTCGTCTTTGGTGATGTGGAACAAGTGCGCGGTCCTTACCACGTTTGGAGTTAGTGATTATCTCGCCATGCGTTCGATGCACGGCTTTTGGGAAGGGCACGAAGTGTGCTACAAATTTTTGTTGCACAGGATGCTCGCCTTAGTTGGCGATGGAACAAGTGCGCCGTCGTTACCACGATTGGAGTCGGTGGTAATCTCGTGCACGCGTTCGATGCATGGCTTTCGGGAGGCGCACCGGAGGTGTGCAAAAATTTTTGTTGCACGGATGCTCACCTTAGGTGGCGTGGAACAAGTGTGCAGTCGTTGCCCGTTTGGAGTCGATGAACCAATCTCGTCGCACGTTTGATATGCGGCTTTTCGGGAAGCGCACCAGAAGTGTGCAAAAATATTTTTGTTGCACAGGATGCTCGTCTTTGGTGATGTGGAACAAGTGCGCGGTCCATTACCACGTTTGGAGTTAGTGGTAATCTCATCGCACGTTTGATGCACAGCTTTGGGGAAGGGCACCAGAAGTGTGCTAAAAATTTTTGTTGCTCCGGAGGCTTCGCCTTAGGTGGCGTGGAACAAGTGCGCCGTCGTTACCACGATTGGAGTTAGTGGTAATCTCGTCGCATGTTCAATGCGGCTTTTCGGGAAGCGCGCGAAGTGTGCAAAAAATTTTTTGTTGCACGGATGCTTCGTCTTTGGTGATGTGGAACAAGTGCGCGGTCCTTACCACGTTTAGAATTAGTGGTAATCTCATCGCGCGTTCGATGCACAGCTTTTGGGAAGGGCACGGAAGTGTGCAAAAAAATTTTGTTGCCCCGGATGCTCGCCTTAAGTGGCGTGGAACAAGTGCGCCGTCGTTACCACGATTGGAGTCGGTGGTATTCTCGTCGCACGTTCGATGCGGCTTTCGGGGAAGCGCACCCAGAAGTGTGCAAAAAAAATTTTTGTTGCATCGGATGCTGCGCCTTAGGTGGCGTGGAACAAGTGTGCAGTCGTTACCACGATTGGAGTCGGTGATAATCTCATCGCACGTTTGACCCGGCTTTCGAAAGAGCACCGGAAGTGTGCAAAAAATTTTTGTTGCACGGATGCTCGTCTTCGGTGATGTGGAACAAGTGCGCGGTCCTTACCACATTTAGAGTTACCACTCGCCATACGTTCGATGCGGCTTTTGGGAAGCGCACCAGAAGTGTGCAAAAAAATTTTGTTGCCCCGGATGCTCGCCTTAGTTGACATGGAACAAGTGTGCGGTCGTTACTACGATTGGAGTCGGTGGTAATCTCGTCATGCGTTCGATGCGGCTTTTCGGGGAAGCGCGCACGGAAGGGTGAAATTTTTTTGTTGCACCGGATGCTCGTCTTCGGTGATGTGGAACAAGTCTTGTGGTCGTTACCACGATTGGAGTCGGTGGTTATCTCGTCGCACATTCGATGCGGCTTTCTTGAAGCACACAAGAAGTGTGCAAAAAATTTTTGTTGCACCGGATGCTCACCTTAGGTGACGTGGAATAGGTGCTTGTGATCGTTATCACGATTGGGGTCGGTGGTAATCTCGTCGCACGTTCGATGCGGCTTTTCGGGGAAAGCGCACCCGAAGTGTGCAAAAAAATTTTGTTGCATTAGATGCTCGCCTTAGGTGGCGTGGAACAAGTGTGCGATCGTTACCACGATTAGAGTCGAGTGGTAATCTCATCGCCGGCGATGCGGCTTTTCGAAAGCGCACCGGAAGGGTGAAATTTTTTTTGTTGCGGATGCTCGTCTTCGGTGATGTGGAACAAGTGCGCGGTCGTTACCACGATTGGAGTCAGTGGTAATCTCGTCGCACATTCGATGCACGGCTTTCGGGAAGCACAATAGAAGTGTGCAAAAATTTTTTGTTGCACGGATGCTCACCTTAGGTGGACGTGGAATAGGTCTTGGTGGTCGTTATCACGATTGGGGTCGTGGTAATCTCGTCGCACGTTCGATGCGGCTTTCGGAAACGCACCGAAGTGTGCAAAAAATTTTTGTTGCATTAGATGCTCGCCTTAGGTGGCGTGGAACAAGTGTGCGTCGTTACCACGATTAGAGTCGGTGGTAATCTCATTTTTGGCGATGCACGGCTTTCGGGGGCGCACCAGAAGTGTGCAAAAAATTTTTTGTTGCACCGGATGCTCACCTTAGTTGATGTGGAACAAGTGTGCGGTCGTTAATGCGATTGGAGTCGGTGGTAATCTCTCGTCGCCTGCGTTCGATTGCGACTTTCGGCGCGCACCGAAGTGTGAAATTTTTTTTTGTTGCACGGATGCTCGTCTTCGGTGATGTAGAACAAGTCTTGCGGTCGTTACCACGATTGGAGTTAGTGGTAATCTCGTCGCACGTTCGATGCGGCTTTTCGGGAAGCGCACTAGAAGTGTGCAAAAATTTTGTTGCACGGATGCTCGCCTTAGGTGGCGTGGAACAGGTCTTGTGATCGTTATCACGATTGGAGTCGGTGGTAATCTCGTCGCACGTTCGATGCCGCGGCTTTCGGGGAAGCGCACTAGAAGTGTGCAAAATATTTTGTTGCACCGGATGCTCGTCTTTGGTGATGTGGAACAAGTGCGCGGTCCTTACCACGTTTGGAGTTAGTGATTATCTCATCGCTTTGCGTTCGATGCACAGCTTTTGGGAAGGGCACCGAAGTGTGCTACAAATTTTTGTTGCACCGGATGCTCGCCTTAGTTGGCGTGGAACAAGTGCGCCGTCGTTACCACGATTGGAGTCGATGGTAATCTCGTCGCACGTTCGATGCATGGCTTTCGGGAAGGCGCACGGAGGTGTGCAAAAATTTTTGTTGCACGGATGCTCACCTTAGGTGACGTGGAACAAGTGTGCAGTCGTTACCCACGGCTGGAGTCGATGTAATCTCGTCGCACGTTTGATGTGCGGCTTTCGGGAAGCGCACGAAGTGTGCAAAATATTTTTTTTGTTGCGAGGATGCTCGTCTTTGGTGATGTGGAACAAGTGCGCGGTCCGTACCACGTTTGGAGTTAGTGGTAATCTCGCCATGCGTTTGATGCACAGCTTTGGGGAAGGGCACCGAAGTGTGCTAAAAAATTTTGTTGCTCCGGAAGCTCGCCTTAGGTGGCGTGGAACAAGTGCGCCGTAGTTACCACGATTGGAGTCGATGGTAATCTCGTCGCATGTTCAATGCTGCGGCTTTTCGGGGAGCGCACGAAGTGTGCAAAAAAAATTTTGTTGCACCGGATGCTCGTCTTTGGTGATGTGGAACAAGTGCGCGGTCCTTACCACGTTTAGGAATTAGTGGTAATCTCATCGCCGCGTTCGATGCACAGCTTTTTGGGAAGGGCACGAAGTGTGCAAAAAAATTTTGTTGCCCGGATGCTCGCCTTAAGTGGCGTGGAACAAGTGCGCCCGTCGTTACCACGATTGGAGTCGATGGTATTCTCGTCGCCGCGTTCGATGCACGGCTTTCGGGGAGCGCACCAGAAGTGTGCAAAAAATTTTGTTGCATCGGATGCTCGCCTTAGGTGACGTGGAACAAGTGTGCAGTCGTTACCACGATTGGAGTCGATGATAATCTCATCATACGTTTGACCCGGCTTTCGAAAAGAGCACCAGAAGTGTGCAAAAATTTTTGTTGCACCGGATGCTCGTCTTCGGTGATGTGGAACAAGTGCGCGGTCCTTACCACATTTAGAGTTACCACTCATCGCCATGCGTTCGATGCGGCTTTTGGGAAGCGCACCAGAAGTGTGCAAAAAATTTTGTTGCACCGGATGCTCGCCTTAGTTGACATGGAACAAGTGTGCGGTCGTTACTACGATTGGAGTCGGGTTGTAATCTCGTCGCCGCGTTCGATGCGGCTTTCGGGAAGCGCGCGGAAGGGTGAAATTTTTTTTGTTGCACGGATGCTCGTCTTCGGTGATGTGGAACAAGTCGCGGTCGTTACCACGATTGGAGTCAGTGGTAATCTCGTCGCACATTCGATGCGGCTTTCGGGAAGCACACTAGAAGTGTGCAAAAATTTTGTTGCACCGGATGCTCACCTTAGGTGGCGTGGAATAGGTGCGCGGTCGTTATCACGATTGGGGTCAGTGGTTATCTCGTCGCACGTTCGATGCGGCTTTCGGGGAAACGCACCGAAGTGTGCAAAAATTTTTTTGTTGCATTAGATGCTCGCCTTAGGTGACGTGGAACAAGTGTGCTGTCGTTACCACACGATTAGAGTCGTGGTAATCTCATCGCACGGCGATGCGGCTTTTCGGGGAGCGCGCAGAAGTGTGCAAAATTTTTTGTTGCACCGGATGCTCACCTTAGTTGATGTGGAACAAGTGTGCGGTCGTTGAAATGCGATTGGAGTCGGTGGTAATCTCGTCGCACGTTCGGTGCACGGCTTTGGCGCACGAGAAGTGTGAAATTTTTTTTTTGTTGCACGGATGCTCGTCTTCGGTGATGTAGAACAAGTCTTGCGGTCGTTACCACGATTGGAGTTAGTGGTAATCTCGTCGCACGTTCGATGGCACGGGCTTTTGGGAAGGGCACCCGAAGTGTGCTACACATTTTTGTTGCACCGGATGCTCGCCTTAGTTGGCGTGGAACAAGTGCGCCGTCGTTACCACGATTGGAGTCGGTGGTAATCTCGTCGCACGTTCGATGCATGGCTTTCGGGAAGCGCACCGAGAGGTGTGCAAAAATTTTGTTTGCACCGGATGCTCACCTTAGGTGACGTGGAACAAGTGTGCAGTCGTTGCCACGGCTGGAGTCGATGGTAATCTCGTCGCACATTTGATGCGGCTTTTCGGGGAAGCGCACGAAGTGTGAAAAAAATTTTGTTGCACGGATGCTCGTCTTCGCTGATGTGGAACAAGTGCGCGGTCGTTACCACGATTGGAGTCGGTGTGGTAATCTCGTCGCTGCGTTCGATGCACGACTTTCGGAAAGCGCGCCGGCAAAGTGTGCAATAAAATTTTGTTGCACCGGACGCGCGCCTTAGGTGGCGTGGAACAAGTGCGCGGTCGTTACCACGATTAGAGTCAGTGGTAATCTTATCGCATGTTCGATGCACAGCTTTTGGGAAGCGCACCGAAGTGTGCAAAAATTTTTTTGTTGCACGGATGCTCGTCTTCGGTGATGTGGAACAAGTGCGGCGGTCCGTACCACATTTGGAGTTAGTGGTAATCTCATCTTGCGTTCGATGCCGGCTTTTGGGAAGGGCACCGAAGTGTGCTAAAATTTTTGTTGCACGGATGCTTCGCCTTAGGTGGCGTGGAACAAGTGCGCCGTCGTTACCACGATTGGAGTCGGTGATAATCTCGTCGCCGCGTTTGATGTGCGGCTTTCGGGAGGCGCACGAAGTGTGCAAAATATTTTTTGTTGCACAGGATGCTCGTCTTTGGTGATGTGGAACAAGTGCGCGGTCCGTATTACCGTTTGGAGTTAGTGGTAATCTCATCGCCGCGTTTGATGCACAGCTTTGGGGAAGGGCACCGAAGTGTGCTAAAAATTTTTGTTGCTCGGAGGCTTCGCCTTAGGTGGCGTGGAACAAGTGCGCCGTCGTTACCCACGATTGGAGTCGGTGGTAATCTCGTCGCATGTTCAATGCGGCTTTCGGGGAAGCGCACCCGAAGTGTGCAAAAAAATTTTGTTGCACCGGATGCTCGTCTTTGGTGATGTGGAACAAGTGCGCGGTCCTTACCACGTTTAGAATTAGTGGTAATCTCATCGCGCGTTCGATGCACAGCTTTTGGGAAGGGCACCGGAAGTGTGCAAAAAATTTTGTTGCCCCGGATGCTCGCCTTAGGTGGCGTGGAACAAGTGCGCCGTCGTTACCCACGATTGGAGTCGGTGGTATTCTCGTCGCACGTTCGATGCCACGGCTTTGGGAAGCGCCCGAAGTGTGCAAAAAATTTTGTTGCATCAGATGCTCGCCTTAGGTGACGTGGAACAAGTGTGCGTCGTTACCACGATTGGAGTCGGTGATAATCTCTCATGCGTTTGACCCGGCTTTCGAAAAGAGCACGAAGTGTGCAAAAAAATTTTTGTTGCACCAGATGCTCGTCTTCGGTGATGTGGAACAAGTGCGCGGTCCTTACCACATTTAGAGTTACCACTCATCGCTTGCGTTCGATGCGGCTTTTGGGAAAGCGCACGAGAAGTGTGCAAAAAAAATTTTGTTGCACCGGATGCTCGCCTTAGTTGACATGGAACAAGTGTGCGGTCGTTACTACGATTGGAGTCGTGGTAATCTCGTCGCGCGTTCGATGCGCGGCTTTCGGGAGCGCACGGAAGGGTGAAATTTTTTTTTGTTGCACGGATGCTCGTCTTCGGTGATGTGGAACAAGTCTTGTGCGGTCGTTACCACGATTGGAGTCGATGGTTATCTCGTCGCACATTCGATGCGGCTTTTCGGGAAGCACACAAGAAGTGTGCAAAAATTTTGTTGCACGGATGCTCACCTTAGGTGGCGTGGAATAGGTCTTGTGATCGTTATCACGATTGGGGTCGGTGGTAATCTCGTCGCACGTTCGATGCGGCTTTTCGGGAAAGCGCACCGAAGTGTGCAAAAAAATTTTGTTGCATTAGATGCTTTCGCCTTAGGTGGCGTGGAACAAGTGTGCGTCGTTACCACGATTAGAGTCAGTGGTAATCTCATCATACGGCGATGCCGCGGCTTTCGGGAAGCGCACCAGAAGTGTGCAAAAAATTTTTGTTGCACGGATGCTCACCTTAGTTGATGTGGAACAAGTGTGCGGTCGTTGAAATGCGATTGAGTCGGTGGTAATCTCGTCGCACGTTCGGTGCGGCTTTCAAAAAGCGCACCAGAAGTGTGAAATTTTTTTTTTGTTGCACGGATGCTCGTCTTGGTGATGTAGAACAAGTGCGCGGTCGTTACCACGATTGGAGTTAGTGGTAATCTCGTCGCGCGTTCGATCTGCGACTTTCGGAGAGCGCACAGAAGTGTGAAAAAATTTTGTTGCACCGGATGCTCGTCTTCGCTGATGTGGAACAAGTCTTGGCGGTCGTTACCACGATTGGAGTCGGTGGTAATCTCGTCGCACGTTCGATGCCACGGCTTTCGAGAAAGCGCTTAGAAGTGTGCAATAAAATTTTGTTGCACGGGCCTTGCGCCTTAGGTGGCGTGGAACAAGTGCGCGGTCGTTACCACGATTAGAGTCAGTGGTAATCTTATCGCATGTTCGATGCACAGCTTTTGGGAAGCGCACAGTGAAGTGTGCAAAAAATTTTTGTTGCACGGATGCTCGTCTTGGTGATGTGGACCAAGTCTTGTGGTCGTTACCACGATTGGAGTCGAGTGTAATTTCATCGCACGTTCGATTCACGGCTTTTGGGAAGCGCACTAGAAGTGTCCAAAAATTTTTGTTGCCTTTGGATGCTCGCCTTTGGTGACGTGGAACAAATGCGCGGTCGTTACCATTATTGGAGTCAGTGGTAATCTCATCGCACGTTCGATGCACGGCTTTCGGGAAGCACACCAGAAGTGTGCAAAAATTTTTGTTGCACGGATGCTCATCTTAGGTGACGTGGAACTAGTGCACGGTCCTTACCACGATTGGAGTCGATCGTAATCTCGTAGCACGTTCGATGCCCGGCTTTTCGGGGCGCACGAAGTGTGCAAAAAATTTTTGTTGCACCGGATGCTCGCCTTAGGTGATGTGGAACAAGTGTGCGGTCGTTACCACGATTGGAGTCAGTGGTAATCTCGTCGCATGTTCGATGCACGGCTTTCGGAAGCGCACCAGAAGTGTGCAAAAAATTTTTGTTGCACTGGATGCTCGCCTTCGGTAATGAGGAGCAAGTGTGCGGTCGTTACCACGATGTGAATCAGGGGTAATCTCGTTGCACGTTCGATGCACGGCTTCCGGGAAGCGCACCAGAAGTGTGCAAAAAATTTTTGTTGCGCTGGATGCTCGCCTTAGGTGACGTGGAACAAGTGTGCGGTCATTACCACGATTGCAGTCGGTGGTAATCTCGTCGCACGTTCGATGCACGGCTTTCAGGAAGCGCACCAGAAGTGTGCAAAAAAATTTTGTTGCACCGGATGCTCATCTTCGGTGATGTGGAACAAGTGCGTGGTCCTTACCACGTTTGGAGTTAGTGGTAATCTCGTCGCACGTTCGATGCACGGCTTTTGGGAATCGCACCAGAAGTGTGCAAAATTTTTTTGTTGCATCGGATGCTCGCCTTAGGTGACGTGGAACAAGTGTGCAGTCATTACCACCATTGGAGTCAGCGGTAATCTCGTCGCCCGTTCGATGCACGGCTTTCGAGAAGCGCACCAGAGGTGTGCAAAAAATTTTTATTGCACCGGATGCTCGCCTTAGGTGACGTGGAACAAGTGCACGGTCGTTACCACGATTGGAGTCAGTGGTAACCTCGTCGCACGTTCGATGCATGGCTTTCGGGAAGCGCACCGAAGTGTGCAAAAAAATTTTGTTGCACGGATGCTTTCGCCTTACGTGACGTGGAACAAGTGCACAGTTGTTACCACGATTGGAGGCAGTGGTAATCTCGTCGCACGTTCGATGCACGGCTTCCGGGAAGCGCACTAGAAGTGTGCAAAAAATTTTTCTTGCACCGGATGCTCGCCTTAGGTGACGTGGAACAAGTGCACGGTCGTTACCATGGTTGGAGTCAGTGGTCTCGTCGCACGTTCGACGCACGGCTTTCGGAAGCACACCAGAAGTGTGCAAAAATTTTTTGTTGCACTGGATGCTCATCTTCGGTGATGTGGAACAAGTGCGCGGTCATTACCACGATTGGAGTCAGTGGTAATCTCGTCGCACGTTCGATGCACGGCTTTTGGGAAGCGCGCGAAGTGTGCAAAATATTTTTGTTGCACCGGATGCTCGTCTTCGGTGACGTGGAACAAGTGCGGGGACCTTACCACGTTTGGAGTTAGTGGTAATCTCATCGCACGTTCGATGCACAGCTTTTGGGAAGGGCACCAGAAGTGTGCTAAAAATTTTTGTTGCACCGGATGCCCGCCTTTAGGTGACGTGGAACAAGTGCGTGGTCGGTACCACGATTGGAGTCAGTGGTAATCTCGTCGCACGTTCGATGCACGGCTTTCGGGAAGCGCACCAGAGGTGTGCAAAAAATTTTTGTTGCACCGGATGCGCGCCTTAGGTGACGTGGAACAAACGCGCAGTCATTACCACGATTGGAGTCAGTGGCAATCTCGTCGCACGTTCGATGCACGGCTTTTGGGAAGCGCACCAAAGGTGTGCAAAAAATTTTTGTTGCACCAGATGCTCGCCTTAGGTGACGTGGAACAAGTGCACGGTCGTTACCACGATTGGGGTCAGTGGTAATCTCGTCGCACGTTCGATGCACGGCTTTCGGGAAGCGCACCAGAAGTGTGCAAAAAATTTTTGTTGCACCGGATGCTCATCTTCGGTGATGTGGAACAAGTGCGCGGTCCTTACCACGTTTGGAGTTGGTGGTAATCTCGTCGCACGTTCGATGCACGGCTTTTGGGAAGCGCACCAGAAGTGTGCAAAAATTTTTTGTTGCACCGGATGCTCGCCTTAGGTGACGTGGAACAAGTGCGCGGTCGTTACCACGATTGGAGTCAGTGGTAATCTCGTCGCACGTTCGATGCACGGCTTTCAGGAAGCGCACCAGAAGTGTGCAAAATATTTTTGTTGCACGGGATGCTCGTCTTCGGTGATGTGGAACAAGTGCGTGGTCCTTACCACGTTTGGAGTTAATGGTAATCTCATCGCACGTTCGATCCACAGCTTTTAGGAAGGGCACCAGAAGTGTGCTACAAATTTTTGTTGCGCCGGATGCTCGCCTTAGGTGACGTGGAACAAGTACGCGGTCGGTACCATGATTGGAGTCAGTGGTAATCTCATCGCACGTTCGATGCACGGCTTTCGGGAAGCGCACCAGAGGTGTGCAAAAAATTTTTGTTGCACCGGATGCTCGCCTTAGGTGACGTGGAACAAGTGCGCAGTCATTACCACGATTGGAGGCAGTGGTAATCTCGTCGCACGTTCGATGCACGGCTTCCGGGAAGCGCACTAGAAGTGTGCAAAAAATTTTTTTGCACCGGATGCTCGCCTTAGGTGACGTGGAACAAGTGCACGGTCATTACCACGATTGGAGTCAGTGGTAATCTAGTCGCACGTTCGATGCACGGCTTTCGGAAGCGCACCAGAAGTGTGCAAAAAACTTTTGTTGCACTGGATGCTCGTCTTCGGTAATGTGGAACAAGTGCGCGGTCATTACCACGATTGGAGTCAGTGGTAATCTCGTCACACGTTTAACGTACAGCTTTTGGGAAGCGCACCAGAGTGTGCAAAAAATTTTTTGTTGCCTTTGGATGCTCGTCTTCGGTGATCGGGAACAAGTCTTGCGGTCGTTACCACGATTGGAGGCAGTGGTAATCTCGTCGCACGTTCGATGCGGCTTTCAGAGCGCGCGAAGTGTGCAATAAAATTTTGTTGCACGGACGCTTGCGCCTTAGGTGACGTGGAACAAGTGCGCGGTCGTTACCACGATTGGAGTCGGTGTAATTTCATCGCGCGTTCGATTCACGGCTTTTTGGGAAGCGCACTAGAAGTGTCCAAAAATTTTTGTTGCCTTTGGATGCTCGCCTTTGGTGACGTGGAACAAATGCGCGGTCGTTACCATTATTGGAGTCGGTGGTAATCTCGCCATGCGTTCGATGCGGCTTCGGGGAAGCGCACGAAGTTTGCAAAAAATTTTGTTGCACGGATCCTCATCTTAGGTAACGTGGAACTAGTGCACGGTCCTTACCACGATTGGAGTCAGTCGTAATCTCGTAGCACGTTCGATGCACGGCTTTTGGGAAGCGCACCGCAGTGTGCAAAAATTTTTGTTGCACCGGATGCTCGCCTTAGGTGGCGTGGAACAAGTGCGGGGGACCTTACCACGTTTGGAGTTAGTGGTAATCTCATCGCACGTTCGATGCACGGCTTTTGGGAAGGGCACCGAAGTGTGCTAAAAATTTTGTTGCACCGGATGCTCGCCTTAGGTGGCGTGGAACAAGTGCGGGGACCTTACCACGTTTGGAGTTAGTGGTAATCTCATCGCACGTTCGATGCACAGCTTTTAGGAAGGGCACCAGAAGTGTGCTACAAATTTTTGTTGCGCCGGATGCTCGCCTTAGGTGACGTGGAACAAATACGCGGTCGGTACCATGATTGGAGTCGGTGGTAATCTCATCGCATGCGTTCGATGCACGGCTTTCGGGAAGCGCACGAGAGGTGTGCAAAAAAATTTTGTTGCACCGGATGCTCGCCTTAGGTGGCGTGGAACAAGTCTGCTTGCATCATTACCACGATTGGAGGCGTGGTAATCTCGTCGCACGTTCGATGCACGGCTTAGGGAAGCGCACTAGAAGTGTGCAAAAATTTTTTTTGCACCGGATGCTCGCCTTAGGTGACGTGGAACAAGTGCGGTCATTTCCACGATTGGAGTCGGTGGTAATCTAGTCGCACGTTCGATGCGGCTTTTCGGAAGCGCACCGAAGTGTGCAAAAAATTTTTGTTACCTTTGGATGCTCGTCTTCGGTAATGTGGAACAAGTGCGCGGTCATTACCACGATTGGAGTCAGTGGTAATCTCGTCACACGTTTAACGTACAGCTTTTGGGAAGCGCACCAAAAGTGTGCAAAAAATTTTTGTTGCCTTTGGATGCTCGTCTTGATGATGCGGAACAAGTCTTGCGCGGTCGTTACCACGATTGGAGGCGTGGTAATCTCGTCGCACGTTCGATGCACGGCTTTCAGAAAAGCGCACCGAAGTGTGCAATAAAATTTTGTTGCACCGGACGCACGCCTTAGGTGACGTGGAACAAGTCTTGGCGGTCGTTACCACGATTAGATCAGTGGTAATCTTATCGCATGTTCGATGCACAGCTTTTGGGAAGCGCACCAGAAGTGTGCAAAAAATTTTTGTTGCACCGGATGCTCGTCTTCGGTGATGTGGAACAAGTGCGCGGTCGTTACCACGATTGGAGTCAGTGTAATTTCATCGCGCGTTCGATTCACGGCTTTTGGGAAGCGCACTAGAAGTGTCAAAAATTTTTGTTGCACTGGATGCTCGCCTTTGGTGGCGTGGAACAAATCTTGGCGGTCGTTACCATTATTGGAGTCAGTGGTAATCTCATCGCACGTTCGATGCACGGCTTTCGGGAAGCGCACCAGAAGTGTGCAAAAAATTTTTGTTGCACCGGATCCTCATCTTAGGTGACGTGGAACTAGTGCACGGTCCTTACCACGATTGGAGTCAGTCGTAATCTCGTAGCACGTTCGATGCACGGCTTTTGGGAAGCGCACCAGAAGTGTGCAAAAATTTTTTGTTGCACCGGATGCTCGCCTTAGGTGACGTGGAACAAGTGCTTGTGATCGTTACCACGATTGGAGTCGAGTGGTAATCTCGTCGCCTGCGTTCGATGCACGGCTTTCGGGAAGCGCACCAGAAGTGTGCAAAATATTTTTGTTTGCGGGATGCTCGTCTTCGGTGATGTGGAACAAGTGTGCGGTCCTTACCACGATTGGAGTCAGTCGTAATCTCGTAGCACGTTCGATGCCCGGCTTTCAGGAAGCGCACCAGAAGTGTGCAAAAAATTTTTGTTGCACCGGATGCTCGCCTTAGGTGATGTGGAACAAGTGTGCGGTCGTTACCACGATTGGAGTCAGTGGTAATCTCGTCGCATGTTCGATGCGGCTTTTCGGAAGCGCACCGAAGTGTGCAAAAATTTTTGTTACCTTTGGATGCTCGTCTTCGGTAATGTGGAGCAAGTGTGCGGTCGTTACCACGATTGGAATCGGGGGTAATCTCGTCGCACGTTCGATGCGGCTTCGGGAAGCGCCGAAGTGTGCAAAAAATTTTTTTGTTGCGCTGGATGCTCGCCTTAGGTGACGTGGAACAAGTGTGCGGTCATTACCACGATTGGAGTCAGTGGTAATCTCGTCGCACGTTCGATGCGGCTTTTCGGGAGCGCGCACGAAGTGTGCAAAAAAATTTTGTTGCACGGATGCTCATCTTCGGTGATGTGGAACAAGTGCGTGGTCCTTACCACGTTTGGAGTTAGTGGTAATCTCGTCGCGCTTGCGTTCGATGCGCGGCTTTTGGGAATCGCACGAAGTGTGCAAAAATTTTTTGTTGCACGGATGCTCGTCTTCAGTGTGATGCGGAACAAGTGCGTGGTCGTTACCACGATTGGAGGCGGTGGTAATCTCGTCGCACGTTCGATGCACGGCTTCCAGGAAGCGCACTAGAAGTGTCCAAAAAATTTTTCTTCCAGGATGCACGGCTTTGCGGATGGCTCTGGCCCTAAGCATAGGCTCATGAAGTTATATTTATAGATAGGCGTGGAATTAAGTTGATCCATTGAAGGATAGAAAAGGTAAAGAGAAATGGAAAAGGTAAAGAGTGATAGTATACAAAGAAAAGATAAGATTATGATACAGGTTAAGATAAGTTCAGAATGATCTCAGCGATGTCTTCCCCGGCAACGGCGCGAGAAATGCTTGTTGGTATCATTAATGCCCTCTTGAATAATTCCATAAGCGCACGGATACGTTGTAGCACTTCACCGGATAAGTATACCCAGTTTTAATATCGAACCCAAAGGAAGATGTGTGAGGGTCTTCTAAACTACACTTAACCAACTGAGTAGCAAACAAGGCTGTAGAAGGTAGGGATATAGAGGGGACAACTAGGGCTTCTAGTTCAGGCACAAGCAAATTATGATTAAAATGTTTCGCTAGGGAGTTGGATAGGATAAGCACAGGCAAAACTATACTTAGCTACCAACTATTCTCCTGCTAGGCCTACTGACGGGATAGTGGATTATGTAAGATTCAACGGAGCTATAAGTCACCTCATGAGCTACCACCAAATCCAGACAATAGGGTACATCTACGAGCAACGGAGTCTAAGCACCACGCTTACACTACGAATACTACTCTAACCCAAGAGCTACAAGGATTAAAGTACTCAAAAGAGTCGCAAACTAGCAAAACAGAATAAACAATGTTACTTACTTGAACACAGAAGTTGATTCCCAAGTAGTCTCAGATACAAGCCGTAGAGGTAGCACCGACAGGCCGATACTCCTCCAAAACTTTCTCTTTAAACTCTATTTCTCTCCCTCTGAAGAACTAGCTTCTAGAGGTATAGAACCAGCTCTCTCTTGGAATGCTAACTCGAGAGGTCATCCATTCAAGGGACACCTCCAAGAATCCTAATTAGGTTTTCTAGCTGAAGCTCTTCTCTTCTTCTCTGGATTCTCTCTCTGGGGGGGGTGTGCCTCTCCTTTTATAGCCCTGGCGAATCAACGTGAGCCCTTGGATCAAACCGACCTTGACGGAGGGTGGAGATCATTCCTCAAAGGCGGTGGGAGTAAACCGGGCGAACCGGGCGCGAACGTGGCGCCACCCGGCCGGCGGTCCGGGGGCCGACCGGCCGGTCTGGCCTGGCCGCCCGGGGCTCTGGCTCGGTGTGGTGCCTTCTCATTTCTTACGGAATGTTCTGTATTGCCGTGGCGTCAATCTTGCATTCTATGTTGCGGTATAGCTCAAAAGTGTGTCTTTTTTCTGGTATTTACCTGCAAAACCATTGATTCACCAAAACTCGTGGAATTCGTTAGTTAAAACCCTACTCTAGGTAGTTGAATTGCTTTTATATCATTTTGGAAGATTAGTTGACGGTTGGATTTGATCATTAAGGACCGTCAACAGTGACGTGGAACAACTGCGCAGTCGTTACCACGATTGGGGGCAGTGGTAATCTCGTCGCACGTTCGATGCACAGCTTCCGGGAAGCGCACTAGAAGTGTGCAAAAAAATTTTCTTGCACCGGATGCTCGCCTTAGGTGACATGGAACAAGTGCACGGTCGTTACCACGATTGGAGTCAGTGGTAATCTCGTCGCACGTTCGATGCACGGCTTTCGGAATTGCACCAGAAGTGTGCAAAAAATTTTTGTTGCCTTTGGATGCTCATCTTCGGTGATGTGAAACAAGCGCGCGGTCGTTACCACGATTGGAGTCTATGGTAATCTCACCGTACGTTCGATGCACGGCTTTCTGGAAGCGCACCAGTAGTATGCAAAACATTTTTGTTGCACCGGATGCTCGTCTTCGGTGATGTGGAACAAGTGCGCGGTCCTTACCACGTTTGGAGTTAGTGGTAATCTCATCGCACGTTCGATGCACAGCTTTTAGGAAGGGCACCAGAAGTGTGTAAAAAATTTTTGTTGCTCCGGATGCTCGTCTTCGGTGATGTGGAACAAGTGCGCGGTCGTTACCACGATTGGAGTCAGTGGTAATCTCGTCGCACGTTTGATGCACGGCTTTCGGGAAGCGCACTAGAAGTGTGCAAAAAAATTTTGTTACACCTGATGCTCGCCTTAGGTGAGGTGGAACAAGTGCGCGGTCGTTACCACGATTGGAGTCAGTGGTAATCTCGTCGCACGTTTGATGCATGGCTTTCGGGAAGCGCACCAGAAGTGTGCAAAATATTTGATGTGAACCCGTTAGGGTTTTTGCCCGATCTTTCGATGAGAGGCGTGGGATAACTCGATTGGTGAATGGAGATGACGTTCACGGCTCGACTACAGCCTTCCAAGACTGCGCCTTAGCAACCGATACACCACCCCAATGGCTGTCACGATCTTGTGGAGCGCAACACCCGGCCACTAGGGCACTCGTCCTGCAAGCAATCGAAGAACCAGCAAGAACAAGTAGAACAAGCACTGAATTACTAGATATAAATGAAGGTTTCAAACTCAATCTCCAATGAAGTGGGGTTCCGAAGACAAGAAGACAGGCGGCTGATCCAGCACGCGCGCTTACAAGCAAGTAGCGAAGGCTAAACTTGATCTAAACAAAACCCAATCTGTTTGTGGCGGCTATGGTGGTATATGAGAGGGTAGAGGATGTCCTTGACCTGGTATAGGTCGTCCCACAACCCTAGGACGCGCCCCTATTGGGCCCCACTTGATACACGGCCCATCGGGCAACAATCAGGTGACACAGCACCCTGGACAGGAAAAGGTCTCTGTATTAAATCGATGATTCCAGCCGCCTCGGAGAAGATATGGACATGATTCTGGATCCATATGAAAGTAGACTTTATAAGCTTTCCATGAAGTACTAGAACATCCCAATCGGAAGTACTAGAACATCCCAATCGGAGTCTATATGAAGTCGTGGTGGCCCGTGCAAGCTGGAGTTGTTCTGCAGTCCGAATCCAATTCCAAAACGTGTTGGATTTGGACTCTTTCTTTCCCTGTGCCAAAGGTGACGTGGTGGCTTGGTGGAGGACATTATGGATACTTGGACCTGGTCCCCAATCAACCTCATGAACCATCCATGCTTCCCGGATGCGATCCACTCTACTCTTGATCCATGTAATCACTACTGAAAATGAAAACAAAGACACTTTCTGGTGCAGCAACAATTCATCAAATATATAGAATGTAAACCTAACATGGATTAACTTCACCTTTGATTTAGAAGTGGTTAACTTGATCATATCTGAGCTGGTGATGTTCTCATCAATATTTTTGTTGCACCGGATGCTCATCTTCGGTGATGTGGAACAAGTGTGCGGTCCTTACCACATTTGGAGTTAGTGGTAATCTTATCGCACGTTCGATGCACAGCTTTTGGGAAGGGCACCAGAAGTGTGCTACAAATTTTTGTTGCACCGGATGCTCGCCTTAGGTGACGTGGAACAAGTGCACGGTCGATACCACGATTGGAGTCAGTGGCAATCTCGTCGCATGTTCGATACACGGCTTCTGGGAAGCGCACCAGAAGTGTGCAAAAACATTTTTGTTGCACTGGATTCTCGCCTTAGGTGACGTGGAACAAGTGCACGGTCGTTACCACGATTGGAGTCAGTGGTAATCTCGTTGCACATTCGATGCACGGCTTTCGGGAAGCGCACCTGAAGTGTGCAAAAAATTTTTGTTGCACCGGTTGCTCGTCTTCGGTGATGTGGAACAAGTGCGCGGTCATTGCCACGATTGGAGTCAGTGGTAATCTCGTCGCACGTTCGATGCAGGGCTTTCGGGAAGCGCACGAAGTGTGCAAAAATTTTTGTTGCACCGGATGCTGCGCCTTAGGTGACGTGGAACAAGTGCGTTGTCGTTACCACAATTGGAGTCGGTGGTAATCTCATCGCACGTTCGATTCACGGCTTTCGTGAAGCGCACGAAGTGTGCAAAAAAAATTTTGTTGCACCGCATGCTCGTCGTCGGTGATGTGGAACAAGTGCGCGGTCCTTACCACGTTTGGATTTAGTGGTAATCTCATCGCATGTTCGATGCACGGCTTTTGGGAAGCGCACCAGAAGTGTGCAAAAATTTTTTGTTGCTCCGGATGCTCGCCTTAGGTGACGTGGAACAAGTGCGCAGTCATTACCACGATTGGAGTCAGTGGTAATCTCGTCGCACGTTCGATGCACGGCTTTCGAGAAGCGCACTAGAAGTGCGCAAAAAAATTTTGTTGCACCGGATGCTTACCTTAGTTGACGTGGAACAAGTGCACGGTCCTTACCACGATTGGAGTCAGTGGTAATCTCTTCGCATGTTCAATGCACGGCTTCCGGGAAGCGTAATAGAAGTGTGCAAAAAAATTTTCTTGCACCGAATGCTCGCCTTAGGTGACGTGGAACAAGTGTGCGGTCCTTACCACGATTGGAGTCAGTGATAATCTCGTCACACGTTCGATGCACGGCTTTCGGGAAGCGCACCGGAAGTGTGCAAAAAAATTTTGTTGCACCGGATGCTCGCCTTAGGTGACGTGGAACAAGTGCGCTTGCGGTCGTTACCACGATTGGAGTCGATGTGATAATCTCATCGCACGTTCGATGCAAGGCTTTCGGGGAAGCGCACCAGAAGTGTACAAAAAATTCTTGTTGCACCGGATGCTCGCCTTAGGTGACGTGGAACAAGTGCGCGATCCTTACCATGATTGGAGTCAGTGGTAATCTCGTCGCACGTTCGATGCACGGCTTCCGGGAAGTGCACTAGAAGTGTGCAAAAAAATTTTCTTGCACCGGATGCTCGCCTTAGGTGGCGTGGAACAAGTGCGCGGCCTTCCCATGATTGGAGTCAGTGGTAATCACGTCGCACGTTCTATGCACGGCTTTCGGGAAGCGCACTAGAAGTTTGCAAAAAAATTTTGTTGCACCGGATGCTCGTCTTCGGTGATGTGGAACAAGTGCGCGGTCGTTACCACGATGGGAGTCAGTGGCAATCTCATCGCACGTTCGATGCACGGCTTTCGGGAAGCGCACGAAGTGTGCAAAAAAATTTTTGTTGCACCGGATGCTCGCCTTAGGTGGCGTGGAACAAGTGCGTGGTCGTTACCACAATTGGAGTCAGTGGTAATCTCATCGCACGTTCGATTCACGGCTTTCAGGAAGTGCACCAGAAGTGTGCAAAAAAATTTTGTTGCACCGCATGCTCGTCTTCGGTGATGTGGAACAAGCGCGCGGTCCTTACCACGTTTGGATTTAGTGGTAATCTCATCGTATGTTCGATGCACGGCTTTTAGGAAGCGCACCAGAAGTGTGCAAAAATTTTTTGTTGCTCCGGATGCTCGGCTTAGGTGACGTGGAACAAGTGCGCAGTCATTACCACGATTGGAGTCAGTGATAATCTCGTCGCACGTTCGATGCACGGCTTTCGGGAAGCGCACTAGAAGTGTGCAAAAAAATTTTGTTGCACCGGATGCTCACCTTAGTTGACGTGGAACAAGTGCACGGTCCTTACCACGATTGGAGTCAGTGGTAATCTCTTCGCACGTTCAATGCACGGCTTCCGGGAAGCGTAATAGAAGTGTGCAAAAAAATTTTCTTGCACCGAATGCTCGCCTTAGGTGACGTGGAATAAGTGTGCGGTCCTTACCACGATTGGAGTCAGTGATAATCTCGTCGCACGTTCGATGCACGGCTTTCGGGAAGCGCACCAGAAGTGTGCAAAAAATTTTTGTTGCACCGGATGCTCATCTTCGGTGATGTGGAACAAGTGTGCGGTCCTTACCACATTTGGAGTTAGTGGTAATCTTATCGCACGTTCGATGCACAGCTTTTGGGAAGGGCACCGAAGTGTGCTACAAATTTTGTTGCACCGGATGCTCGCCTTAGGTGACGTGGAACAAGTGCACGGTCGATACCACGATTGGAGTCAGTGGCAATCTCGTCGCATGTTCGATACACGGCTTCTGGGAAGCGCACCAGAAGTGTGCAAAAACATTTTTGTTGCACTGGATTCTCGCCTTAGGTGACGTGGAACAAGTGCACGGTCGTTACCACGATTGGAGTCAGTGGTAATCTCGTTGCACATTCGATGCACGGCTTTTCGGGGAAGCGCACCTGAAGTGTGCAAAAATTTTTGTTGCACGGTTGCTGCTCGTCTTCGGTGATGTGGAACAAGTGCGCGGTCATTGCCACGATTGGAGTCGGTGGTAATCTCGTCGCACGTTCGATGCAGGGCTTTCGGGAAGCGCACCAGAAGTGTGCAAAAAATTTTTGTTGCACCGGATGCTCGCCTTAGGTGACGTGGAACAAGTGCGTTGTCGTTACCACAATTGGAGTCAGTGGTAATCTCATCGCACGTTCGATTCACGGCTTTCAGGAAGCGCACCAGAAGTGTGCAAAAAAATTTTGTTGCACCGCATGCTCGTCGTCGGTGATGTGGAACAAGTGCGCGGTCCTTACCACGTTTGGATTTAGTGGTAATCTCATCGCATGTTCGATGCACGGCTTTTGGGAAGCGCACCAGAAGTGTGCAAAAATTTTTTGTTGCTCCGGATGCTCGCCTTAGGTGACGTGGAACAAGTGCGCAGTCATTACCACGATTGGAGTCAGTGGTAATCTCGTCGCACGTTCGATGCACGGCTTTCGAGAAGCGCACTAGAAGTGCGCAAAAAAATTTTGTTGCACCGGATGCTTACCTTAGTTGACGTGGAACAAGTGCACGGTCCTTACCACGATTGGAGTCAGTGGTAATCTCTTCGCATGTTCAATGCACGGCTTCCGGGAAGCGTAATAGAAGTGTGCAAAAAAATTTTCTTGCACCGAATGCTCGCCTTAGGTGACGTGGAACAAGTGTGCGGTCCTTACCACGATTGGAGTCAGTGATAATCTCGTCACACGTTCGATGCACGGCTTTCGGGAAGCGCACTGGAAGTGTGCAAAAAAATTTTGTTGCACCGGATGCTCGCCTTAGGTGACGTGGAACAAGTGCGCGGTCGTTACCACGATTGGAGTCAGTGATAATCTCATCGCACGTTCGATGCAAGGCTTTCGGGAAGCGCACCAGAAGTGTACAAAAAAT
Source organism: Chrysopogon serrulatus (assembly GCA_015844335.1). Lineage (NCBI taxonomy): Eukaryota > Viridiplantae > Streptophyta > Magnoliopsida > Poales > Poaceae > Chrysopogon > Chrysopogon serrulatus. The sequence continues at coordinate 26,133 of JADLZL010001175.1, forward strand.
TCTTGTTGCACCGGATGCTCGCCTTAGGTGACGTGGAACAAGTGCGCGATCCTTACCATGATTGGAGTCAGTGGTAATCTCGTCGCACGTTCGATGCACGGCTTCCGGGAAGTGCACTAGAAGTGTGCAAAAAAATTTTCTTGCACCGGATGCTCGCCTTAGGTGGCGTGGAACAAGTGCGCGGCCTTCCCATGATTGGAGTCAGTGGTAATCACGTCGCACGTTCTATGCACGGCTTTCGGGAAGCGCACTAGAAGTTTGCAAAAAAATTTTGTTGCACCGGATGCTCGTCTTCGGTGATGTGGAACAAGTGCGCGGTCGTTACCACGATGGGAGTCAGTGGCAATCTCATCGCACGTTCGATGCACGGCTTTCGGGAAGCGCACCAGAAGTGTGCAAAAAATTTTTGTTGCACCGGATGCTCGCCTTAGGTGACGTGGAACAAGTGCGTGGTCGTTACCACAATTGGAGTCAGTGGTAATCTCATCGCACGTTCGATTCACGGCTTTCCGGGAAGTGCACCGAGTGTGCAAAAAAATTTTGTTGCACCGCATGCTCGCGTCTTCGGTGATGTGGAACAAGCGCGCGGTCCTTACCACGTTTGGATTTAGTGGTAATCTCATCGTATGTTCGATGCACGGCTTTTAGGAAGCGCACCGAGAAGTGTGCAAAAATTTTTTGTTGCTCCGGATGCTCGGCTTAGGTGACGTGGAACAAGTGCGCAGTCATTACCACGATTGGAGTCAGTGATAATCTCGTCGCACGTTCGATGCACGGCTTTCGGGAAGCGCACTAGAAGTGTGCAAAAAATTTTGTTGCACCGGATGCTCACCTTAGTTGACGTGGAACAAGTGCACGGTCCTTACCACGATTGGAGTCGGTGGTAATCTCTTCGCGACGCGTTCAATGCGGCTTCGGGAAGCGTAATAGAAGTGTGCAAAAAAATTTTCTTGCACCGAATGCTCGCCTTAGGTGACGTGGAATAAGTGTGCGGTCCTTACCACGATTGGAGTCAGTGATAATCTCGTCGCCGCGTTCGATGCACGGCTTTCGGGGAAGCGCACCCGAAGTGTGCAAAAAATTTTTGTTGCACCGGATGCTCGCCTTAGGTGACGTGGAGCAAGTGTGCGGTCCATACCACGATTGGAGTCAGTGGTAATCTCGTCGCACATTCGATGCAAGGCTTTCAGGAAGCGCACCAGAAGTGTGCTACAAATTTTTGTTGCACCGGATGCTCGCCTTAGGTGACGTGGAACAAGTGTGCGGTCCAAACCATGATTGGAGTCAGTGATAATCTCGTCGCACGTTCGATGCACGGCTTTCGGGAAGCGCACCAGAAGTGTGCAAAAAATTTTTGTTGCACCGGATGCTCATCTTAGGTGACGTGGAACTAGTGCCCGGTCCTTACCACGATTGGAGTCAGTCGTAATCTCGTAGCACGTTCGATGCCCGGCTTTCAGGAAGCGCACCAGAAGTGTGCTACAAATTTTTGTTGCACCGGATGCTCGCCTTAAGTGACGTGGAACAAGTGTGCGGTCCATACCACGATTGGAGTCGGTGATAATCTCGTCGCGACGTTCGATGCACGGCTTTCGGGAAGCGCGAAGTGTGCAAAAAATTTTTGTTGCACCGGATGCTCATCTTAGGTGACGTGGAACTAGTGCACGGTCCTTACCACGATTGGAGTCAGTCGTAATCTCGTAGCACGTTCGATGCCCGGCTTTCAGGAAGCGCACCAGAAGTGTGCTACAAATTTTTGTTGCACCGGATGCTCGCCTTAGGTGACGTGGAACAAGTGTGCGGTCCATACCACGATTGGAGTCAGTGATAATCTCGTCGCACGTTCGATGCACGGCTTTCGGGAAGCGCACCAGAAGTGTGCAAAAAATTTTTGTTGCACCGGATGCTCATCTTAGGTGACGTGGAACTAGTGCACGGTCCTTACCACGATTGGAGTCAGTCGTAATCTCGTAGCACGTTCGATGCCCGGCTTTTCGGGGAAGCGCACCGAAGAAGTGTGCTACAAATTTTTGTTGCACCGGATGCTCGCCTTAGGTGACGTGGAACAAGTGTGCGGTCCATACAACGATTGGAGTCAGTGATAATCTCGTCGCACGTTCGATGCACGGCTTTCGGGAAGCGCACTAGAAGTGTGCAAAAAATTTTTGTTGCACCGGATGCTCGCCTTAGGTGACGTGGAACAAGTGTGCGGTCCATACCACGATTGGAGTCAGTGGTAATCTCGTCGCACATTCGATGCAAGGCTTTCAGGAAGCGCACCAGAAGTGTACAAAAAATTCTTGTTGCACCGGATGCTCGCCCTAGGTGACGTGGAACAAGTGCGCGATCCTTACCATGATTGGAGTCAGTGGTAATCTCGTCGCACGTTCGATGCACGACTTCCGGGAAGTGCACTAGAAGTGTGCAAAAAATTTTTTTGCACCGGATGCTCGCCTTTGGTGGCGTGGAACAAGTGCGCGGTCCTTCCCATGATTGGAGTCAGTGGTAATCTCGTCGCACGTTCTATGCACGGCTTTCGTGAAGCGCACTAGAAGTGTGCAAAAAAATTTTGTTGCACCGGATGCTCGCCTTGGGTGACGTGGAACAAGTGCGCGGTCGTTACCACGATTGGAGTCAGTGGGAATGTCGTCGCACGTTCGATGCACGGCTTTTGGGAAGCACACCAGAAGTGTGCAAAAATTTTTTGTTGCACCGCATGCTCGCCTTAGGTGACGTGGAACAAGTGCGTGGTCGTTACCACGATTGGAGTCAGTGGTAGTCTCGTCGCACGTTCGATGCACGGCTTTTGGGAAGCGCACCAGAGGTGTTAAAATTTTTTTGTTGCACCGGATGCTCGCCTTGGTGACGTGGAACAGGTGCGCGGTCGTTGCCACGATTGGAGTCAGTGGTAATCTCGTCGCACGTTCAATGCACGGCTTTCGGGAAGCACACCAGAAGTGTGCAAAACAATTTTATTGCACCGGATGCTCGCCTTAGGTGACATGCAACAAGTGCGCGGTCGTTACAACGATTGGAGTCAGTGGTAATCTCGTCGCACGTTCGATGCACGGCTTTCGAGAAGCGCACCAGAAGTGTGCAAAAAATTTTTGTTGCACCGGATGCTCGCCTTGGTGACGTGGAACAGGTGCGCGGTCGTTACCACGATTGGAGTCAGTGGGAATCTCGTCGCACGTTCGATGCACGGCTTTTGGGAAGCACACCAGAAGTGTGCAAAAATTTTTTGTTGCACCGGATGCTCGCCTTAGGTGACGTGGAACAAGTGCGTGGTCGTTACCACGATTGGAGTCAGTGGTAGTCTCGTCGCACATTCGATGCACGGCTTTCGGGAAGCGCACCAGAAGTGTTAAAATTTTTTTGTTGCACCGGATGCTCGCCTCGGGTGATGTGGAACAGGAGCACGGTCGTTACCACGATTGGAGTCAGTGGTAATCTCGTCGCACGTTCGATGCAGCTCTCGGGAAGCACACCAGAAGTGTGCAAAAAAATTTTGTTGCACCGGATGCTCGCCATCGGTGACGTGGAACAAGTGCGTGGTCGTTGCCACGATTGGAGTCAGTGGTAATCTCATCGCACATTCGATGCACGGCTTTCGGGAACCGCACCAGAAGTGTTAAAATTTTTTTGTTGCACCGGATGTTCGCCTCGGGTGATGTGGAACAGGAGCACGGTCGTTACCACGATTGGAGTCAGTGGTAATCTCGTCGCACGTTCGATGCACGGCTTTCGGGAAGCACACCAGAAGTGTGCAAAAAATTTTTGTTGCACCGGATGCTCGTCTTCGGTGATGTGGAACAAGTGCGTGGTGCTTACCACGTTTGGAGTTAGTGGTAATCTCATAGCATGTTCGATGCACGACTTTTGGGAAGCGCGCCAGGAGTATACAAAAAATTTTGTTGCACCGGATGCTCACCTTAGGTGACGTGGAACAAGTGCGCGGTCGTTATCACGGTTGGAGTCAGTGGTAATCTCGTTGCACGTTCGATGCATGGCTTTCGGGAAGCGCTCCAGAAATGTAAAAATCTTTTGTTGCACCGGATGCTCGTCTTCGGTGATGTGGAACAAGTGCGCGGTTAGTACCACAATTGGAGTTAGTGGTAATCGCATCGCACGTTCGATTCACGACTTTAGAGAAGCGCACCAGAAGTGTGCAAAAAATTTTTGTTGCATCGGATGCTCGTCTTTGGTGATGTTGAACAAGTGCGTGGTCCTTGCCACGTTTGGAGTTAGTGGTAATCTCGTCGTACGTTCGATGCACGACTTTCGGGAAGCGCGCCAGAAGTATGCAAAAAAAATTTGTTGCACCGGTTGCTCGCCTTAGGTGACGTGGAACAAGTGCGTGGTCGTTGCCACGATTGGAGTCGATGGTAATCTCATCGCACGCGTTTGATGCACGGCTTTAAGCGCACCGAAGTGTGCAAAAATTTTTGTTGCACCGGGTGCTCGTCTTCGGTGATGTGGGACAAGTGTGCGGTCCTTACCACGTTTGGAGTTAGTGCTAATCTCATAGCACGTTCGATGCACGACTTTTGGGAAGGGCACCAGAAGTATCCAAAAAAATTTAGTTGCACCGGATGCTCACATTAGGTGACGTGGAACAAGTGCGGGGTCGTTACCATGATTAGAGTCGGTGGTAATCTCGTCGCCACGTTCAATGCACGGCTTTTCGGGAAGCACACACGAAGTGTGCAAAACAATTTTATTGGGATGCTCGCCTTAGGTGGCGTGCAACAAGTGCTTGTGGTCGTTACAATGATTGGAGTCGGTGGTAATCTCGTCGCACGTTCGATGCACGGCTTTCGGGAAGCGCACCGAAGTGTGCAAAAAATTTTTGTTGCACCGGATGCTCGCCTTGGTGACGTGGAACAGGTGCGCGGTCGTTACCACGATTGGAGTCAGTGGTAATCTCGTCGCACATTTGATGCACGGCTTTCGTGAAGCGCACTAGAAGTGTGCAAAAAAATTTTGTTGCACCGGATGCTCGCCTTGGGTGACGTGGAACAAGTGCGCGGTCGTTACCACGATTGGAGTCGGTGGGAATCTCGTCGCACGTTCGATGCACAGCTTTTGGGAAGCACACCAGAAGTGTGCAAAAATTTTTTGTTGCACCGGATGCTCGCCTTAGGTGACGTGGAACAAGTGCGTGGTCGTTACCACGATTGGAGTCAGTGGTAGTCTCATCGCACGTTCGATGCACGGCTTTCGGGAAGCGCACCAGAAGCGTTAAAATTTTTTTGTTGCACCGGATGCTCGCCTTGGTGACGTGGAACAGGTGCGCGGTCGTTACCACGATTGGAGTCAGTGGTAATCTCGTCGCACGTTCAATGTGATGAGGACATCACCAGCTCAGATATGATCAAGTTAACCACTTCTAAACCAAAGGTGAAGTTAATCCATGTTAGGTTTACATTCTATATATTTGATGAATTGTTGCTGCACCAGAAAGTGTCTTTGTTTTCATTTTCAGTAGTGCTTACATGGATCAAGAGTAGAGTGGATCGCATCCGGGAAGCATGGATGGTTCATGAGGTTGATTGGGGACCAGGTCCAAGTATCCATAATGTCCTCCACCAAGCCACCACGTCACCTTTGGCACAGGGAAAGAAAGAGTTCAAATCCAACACGTTTTGGAATTGGATTCGGACTGCAGAACAACTCCAGCTTGCACGGGCCACCACGACTTCATATAGACTCCGATTGGGATGTTTTAGTACTTCATGGAAAGCTTATAAAGTCTACTTTCATATGGATCCAGAATCATGTCCATATCTTCTCCGAGGCGGCCGGAATCATCAATTTAATACAGAGACCTTTTCCTGTCCAGGGTGCTGTGTCACCTGATTGTTGCCCGATGGGCCGTGTATCAAGTGGGGCCCAATAGGGGCGCGTCCTAGGGTTGTGGGACGACCTATACCAGGTCAAGGACGTCCTCTACCCTCTCATATACCCCCATAGCCGCCACAAACAGATTGGGTTTTGTTTTGATTGTAAGTTTAGCTGCTGCTACTTCCTTGAGACGCGTGTGTCGGCCAGACCATCCGTTCTACTTGAATCGAACCCCATCTTCATGTGTATCACATCTGAACCTTCACCTCCTATTTGCAATTTAGTTGTTTGTTCATCTTGTTCTTGCGAAGTTCTTCGATTGCTTGCAAGGCAGTGCCCTTACTGTGGCTGGTTGTACGTGCTCCACAAGATCGCGAGCAACCATTGGAAGTGGTGTATCGGTTGCTAAGGCGCAGTCTTGGAAGGCTGTAGTCGAGCCGTGAACGTCATCTCCATTCACCAATCGAGTTATCCCACGCCTCTCATCGAAAGATCGGGCAAAAACCCTAACGGGTTCACATCACAATGCACGGCTTTCGGGAAGCACACCAGAAGTGTGCAAAACAATTTTATTGCACCGGATGCTCGCCTTAGGTGACGTGCAACAAGTGCGCGGTCGTTACAACGATTGGAGTCAATGGTAATCTCGTCGCCACGTTCGATGCACGGCTTTCGAGAAGCGCACCAGAAGTGTGCAAAAAAAAATTTTGTTGCATCGGATGCTCGCCTTTGGTGACGTGGAACAGTGCGCGGCCGTTACCACGATTGAGTCGATGGGAATCTCGTCGCGCACGTTCGATGCACGGCTTTTTGGGAAGCACACCAGAAGTGTGCAAAATTTTTGTTGCACCGGATGCTCGCCTTAGGTGACGTGGAACAAGTGCGTGGTCGTTACCACGATTGGAGTCGAGTGGTAGTCTCGTCGCAGATTCGATGCGGGCTTTCGGGAAGCGCACAGAAGTGTTAAAAATTTTTTTTGTTGCAATCGGATGCTCGCCTCGGGTGATGTGGAACGGAGCACGGTCGTTACCACGATTGGAGTCAGTGGCAATCTCGCGCGCGTTCGATGCGGCTTTTCGGGGAAGCACACCGAAGTGTGCAAAAAAATTTAGTTGCACCGGATGCTCGCCATAGGTGTGGAATGGCGCGTGGTCGTTGCCACGATTGAGTCGATGGTAATCTCGTCGCACATTCGATGCACGGCGGGGAACCGCACCGAAGTGTTAAAATTTTTTGTTGCACCGGATGCTCGCCCGGGTGATGTGGAACAGAGCACGGTCGTTACCACGATTGGAGTCAGTGGTAATCTCGTCGCATGTTCGATGCACGGCTTTCGGGAAGCACACCAGAAGTGTGCAAAAAATTTTTGTTGCACCGGATGCTCGTCTTCGGTGATGTGGAACAAGTGCGTGGTGCTTACCACGTTTGGAGTTAGTGGTAATCTCATAGCATGTTCGATGCACGACTTTTGGGAAGCGCCAGAGTATACAAAAAAATTTTGTTGCATCGGATGCTCACCTTCGGTGACGTGGAACAAGTGCGCGGTCGTTACCACGATTGGAGTCAGTGGTAATCTCGTTGCACGTTCGATGCATGGCTTTCTTGAAGCGCTCCAGAAGTGTAAAAATTTTTTGTTGCACCGGATGCTCGTCTTCGGTGATGTGGAACAAGTGCGCGGTTAGTACCACAATTGGAGTTAGTGGTAATCGCATCGCACGTTCGATTCACGGCTTTAGAGAAGCGCGAAGTGTGCAAAAAATTTTTGTTGCATCGGATGCGTCTTTGGTGATGTTGAACAAGTGCGTGGTCCTTGCCACGTTTGGAGTTAGTGGTAATCTCGTCGCACGTTCGATGCACGACTTTCGGGAAGCGCGCCAGAAGTATGCAAAAAAAATTTCTTGCACCGGATGCTCGCCTCGGGTGATGTGGAACAGGAGCACGGTCGTTACCACGATTGGAGTCAGTGGGAATCTCATCGCACGTTCTATGCACGGCTTTGGAGAAGCGCACCAGAAGTGTGCAAAAAATTTTTGTTGCACCGGGTGCTCGTCTTCGGTGATGTAGGACAAGTGTGCGGTCCTTACCACGTTTAGAGTTAGTGCTAATCTCATAGCACGTTCGATGCACAACTTTTGGGAAGGGCACCGAAGTATCCAAAAAATTTAGTTGCATCGGATGCTCACCTTAGGTGACGTGGAACAAAAGTCGCCGGGTCGTTACCATGATTGGAGTCGGTGGTAATCTCGTCGCACGTTCAATGCACGGCTTTCGGGGAAGCACACCAGAAGTGTGCAAAACAATTTTATTGCACCGGATGCTCGCCTTAGGTGACGGCGGCAACAAGTCTTGGTCGTCGTTACAACGATTGGAGTCGGTGGTAATCTCGTCGCACGTTCGATGCATGGCTTTCGGGAAGCGCACGAAGTGTGCAAAAATTTTTTGTTGCCTTAGGATGCTCGCCTTGGTGACGATGGAACAGGCGGCGGTCGTTACCACAATTGGAGTCAGTGGTAATCTCGTCGCACATTTGATGCACGGCTTTCGTGAAGCGCACTAGAAGTGTGCAAAAAAATTTTGTTGCACCGGATGCTCACCTTGGGTCACGTGGAACAAGTGCGCGGTCGTTACCACGATTGGAGTCAGTGGGAATCTCGTCGCACGTTCGATGCACAGCTTTTGGGAAGCACACCAGAAGTGTGCAAAAATTTTTTGTTGCACCGGATGCTCGCCTTAGGTGACGTGGAACAAGTGCGTGGTCGTTACCACGATTGGAGTTAGTGGTAGTCTCGTCGCACGTTCGATGCACGGCTTTCGGGAAGCGCACCAGAAGTGTTAAAATTTTTTTGTTGCACCGGATGCTCGCCTCGGGTGACGTGGAACAGGAGCACGGTCGTTACCACGATTGGAGTCAGTGGTAATCTCGTCGCACGTTCGATGCACGGCTTTCGGGAAGCACACCAGAAGTGTGCAAAAAAATTTTGTTGCACCGGATGCTCACCTTGGGTGACGTGGAACAAGTCTTGTGGTCGTTACCACGATTGGAGTCAGTGGGAATCTCGTCGCACGTTCGATGCACGGCTTTTGGGAAGCACACCAGAAGTGTGCAAAAATTTTTGTTGCACCGGATGCTCGCCTTAGGTGACGTGGAACAAGTGCGTGGTCGTTACCACGATTGGAGTTAGTGGTAGTCTCGTCGCACGTTCGATGCACGGCTTTCGGGAAGCGCACCAGAAGTGTTAAAATTTTTTGTTGCACCGGATGCTCGCCTCGGGTGACGTGGAACAGGAGCACGGTCGTTACCACGATTGGAGTCAGTGGTAATCTCGTCGCACGTTCGATGCACGGCTTTCGGGAAGCACACCAGAAGTGTGCAAAAAAATTTTGTTGCACCGGATGCTCGCCATAGGTGACGTGGAACAAGTGCGTGGTCGTTGCCACGATTGGAGTCAGTGGTAATCTCATCGCACGTTCGATTCATGGCTTTAGGGAAGCGCACCAGAAGTGTGCAAAAAATTTTTGTTGCACCGGATGCTCATCTTCGGTGATGTGGAACAAGTGCGTGGTGCTTACCACGTTTGGAGTTAGTGGTAATCTCATAGCATGTTCGATGCACGACTTTTGGGAAGCGCGCCAGAAGTATACAAAAAATTTTGTTGCACCGGATGCTCACCTTAGGTGACGTGGAACAAGTGCGCGGTCGTTACCACGATTGGAGTCAGTGGTAATCTCGTCGCACGTTCGATGCATGGCTTTTGGGAAGCGCTCCAGAAGTGTAAAAAATTTTTGTTGCACCGGATGCTCATCTTCGGTGATGTGGAACAAGTGCGCGGTCAGTACAACAACTGGAGTTAGTGGTAATCTCATCGCACGTTCGATTCACGGCATTAGGGAAGCGCACCAGGTGTGCAAAAAAATTTTTGTTGCACGGATGCTCGTCTTTGGTGATGTTGAACAAGTGCGTGGTCCTTGCCACGTTTGGAGTTAGTGGTAATCTCATAGCACGTTCGATGCATGATTTTCGGGAAGCGCGCCAGAAGTATGCAAAAAAATTTTGTTGCACCGGATGCTCACCTTAGGTGACGTGGAACAAGTGCGCGGTCTTTACCACGATTGGAGTCAGTGGCAATCTCATCGCACGTTCGATGCACGGCTTTCGGGAAGCGCACCAAAAGTGTGCAAAAAATTTTGTTGCACGGGATGCTCGTCTTCGGTGATGTGGAACAACTGTGCGGTCGTTACCACGATTAGAGTCAGTGGTAATCTCATCGCACGTTCGATTCACGGCTTTAGGGAAGCGCACCCGAAGTGTGCAAGAAATTTTTATTGCACCGGATGCTCGTCTTCGGTGATGTTGAACAAGTGCGCGCGGTTCTTGCCACGTTTGGAGTTAGTGGTAATCTCATGGCATGTTCGATGCACGACTTTTGGGGAAGCGCCAGAAGTATGCAAAAAGTTATGCATGGCTTTTCGGGAAGCACACCGAAGTGTGCAAAAAAATTTTTGTTGCACCGGATGCTCTCCTTAGGTGACGTGGAACAAA